>AZIM01000555.1:63061-74651 GCA_000516915.1 Ophiophagus hannah | reverse complement strand
CAAAATTTCTATTGCTAAGCAAGACAGCTGAGTTTTGCCCCATTTTACCTCTCGTGCAACAGTTAAGTGAATCATTGCACTTGTTAGTAACAAGGCTATTAAATGAATCTGGTTCCCCATTGACTTTGCATATTAGAAGATTTGCAAAAGGTGATTGATCACATCACCCCAGGAAACTATAACCGTCATAAATACATGCCATTTGCCAAGCACCCATACTCTGGTCATGGGAATGCTGCAATGGTTATAGTATGAAAACTGGTCTTAAGGACTACCTGTAATTTGAACAATCATTTCTGTGCCACAAGAAGCTGAAGACATCACTAAAAAATCCAAGCCCAAAGATTACTGAAATACTGTCTTAAAAGCAACCACCTCTTGATGCATTATACTACATGATTTATAGTGGCTTTCTCTGTGCATTTACTTGAGAAAGACCCCACCCCACCCAAATTTTACTGCATGATTTCTCTACCATTAGGTAAGGTGACTTACTTGCAAGGAGAAGACATGCAATTGAGACAACATATAACTGCTTCACAGTAACATCATAGCGATCCATAAAAACGTCCAGCAAGTAGACAGCAAGGTGCCGAGCCGTGGGACAAAGTTGGCAATGGCTGCTGAGGACAGTAAGGAGGTGAGCAAAATAGCGTCGTCTTTCGATTTGTGGAGAATGGGCCTTGTAGACAGGCAGTTTCAGCTCCTATGGCAACACAAACAAGGAGGCAGGGAAGAAAATGGGAATATCCATTTCAGTAAAGAGAACATCCAGATCAACATTGCACCACCTGTTCTGGCAAGTTGATAATGACAGGAATACAAAATGGGCCCATCCACCCTCCTGTCCGGATAATTAGGAATTGAAAAACAATTAAATTTATAACAAATTGTCCGTATTCTAAGAAATAAGAAACTTGTGTATGGAGAGAGAGCTTTAAAAAAAACCAAAACCCAACAGCTGTTATGTTGTATATTATGCTAAATACTTAAAATCACATTTCTGACGGAAGAAGCATTATTTACAAAATAGTATGTTAACAGTGGCATTTGATAATCCTGACTTATGAAAACCAGACTCTGGACTAGTTTTTTTTTCCAGCTGAGGTTCTACGAGATCATGATAGACAAAACAAACAAACAAACAAACAAACAAACAAACACTGTTTTTCGAACTATAGCTGATAAAGGTGGGAATTTTCAAATAATACCACTTGGTGGCGGGCCTGCTACTTTCCTGTTATTGTAAAGGTCATAAAAGTTGTAGAAATTACTTGTATTGTGAGGTTTTTATATTTTTAGGCAGGTGTTCTCCTAAGAGCTGAAAATTATGGTTCCTCCAATGGTTCCTCCAACATTTTTAAAAAAAAAACATGAGAAAGACTGCTACCAACTAAGGAGATCGTCCTGACCTTGTTACTAAAAAATCTTCACAAAAGAATACTCTTCTATATATTTGAAGACGGAGGTGAAGGCAAAGTTGATATAGAATTCAACTTAAAACAAGCAATATCCTAGGTCGTACTTTTTATTCTTCTATTCAATTGGTTAGATAAATGATGCGTAAGAATTTATCTATACCAACTGAATATAAAAACAAAAAGCATGACCTCCTAGGATGTTGCTTGTTTTAAATGAATTCCACATCACTTTTGTGGAATTCAAGCAGAAGCAAAGTCAGAATAGAAAGCAGTTTTGCATTAACAGTACGCTTGGCAATGCAACTTCTACCTTTAAATTTAGGTGCATTTGCTTTAATAATTCAATGCCCGAGAGCAAAAGAATGAATTAAGTAAATGTAATTGACTTGTCTACATTTTTCAAGTGGGAGCATGAGCCTGGAAGGTGTCTGTGAAGGAATGTGGTTTAATCTCCCTCAAAAGACAAGCTTGATGAAAATTTTCTCCAACCTTTCCAATTAACAGGAGAGGGAAAGGGTTAGATATTCACCCAGATCACAAATAACTCAGTTTCTAGAACCAGTGCATGCTGTAATGGCCATTGTTTATGCTGGAAGAACTAGCTGCGCTTTCAAGCAGCTAATTTTGCCAATGAACAGTGCAGCCCAAAGCCATGCCATTAGCATTCTGATCAGAGAAGACAACTGGATGAAACTTCAGTGTCTCTTCCCAACTGTCACTCTAACTTTGTGGGAGGCATGGACAACATAACAGAAGCAGAGGACTCCCTGATAGCTCTTCGGTGGCACTGCCATCAAAATGGAACAAAACAATTTAATGCCTTGAAAAATTCTATATATTAGTTCAGTTTTGCATAAAATGTTATTGATACTAAGTCCTGAATTTTAAAATCCAGGTCCAGACATGTTCTACTCACTTTGTTCATTTTTTTTAACATGGACTAAAATGGTGAAGTTGCCCTGTTTGTAAAGACTTGATAAAACCTCTTAAAGAACAGGATCACAAGTAAATATTTATACCATGGTAAAGAAGATCTGATTTCCCCAGGTCAATATGCTCAATTATCTACTGGGATCTACCAGATGCATTTACAAACAGGATTAGATGCTTCCACAAGTCTTTGTTCAAGAAGCAAAACTGAATCAACACATTCCTTTCAAAGACAGAGCATTTTGCAGTTTCTGACTTGGATGGAAAATAAAACTGGATACAAATTCATAGAAAACTACATCATATCTAGCAGGCAGGCAAGCAGGTATTCTATAATGCCTATTCTATACTTCAAAAGCTACTTTTATCCATCATCAAGGGAGCAGAACTTAAGAAGGACAATGAAGTTCATTGCTTTGATCTTTTGAAATACCAGTCGCATAGATGTGATATACAGTGCTACCAGACACAGAGAAGACACTTCATTTTTTTTTAAAGTAGCACTAACACAGGAATACTAGTACAATTTAATTACTGACTGGTTTAGCATACACCACAAAGAATCACAGAAACAAAGAGTTGAAAACCATCTCGGAGATAATCTAATCATCTCCACAGTTCAGTACAGGATCCACTGGATCCATTGTGACAGATGACCATGCAAACCTGTCTGAAGACCTCAAGGGAAGCAGACCTTACAACTTTATTTGGCAGCCTGTTCCCCCTGAGAGCTTGCAGAGTTCAAAGTTTCTCCTTAATGTCTAGCCTGATTTTGCTTTCTCTAATTTTANAGTTTTAATCCTGACTTTTTCATTAACAAAAGAAACGTCTACTCATTCATCTAAGTGACAGCTTTTGGATCTCTGTTATTTCTTCTCTAACATTACTCATAGGGTAACCTTTCACCTTTTGCTCCATTTTCCCCGTTGTTTTTAAGCTGCAGTGTGTAGAACAGGACATACTACTCCACATGAAATCTGATCAGGCACTATAAAGTTGGAAAAATTACTTCCCCCAATATGCTTTTCAGGCTGGCTAATGTACCCCACAACACCATTTTAATTTGCAGCATACTATTGGTTCATGTTTAATTACTTTTCACAGGTTTTACTGCTAAGTCAGATCTCCATCATCCTATACTTGTGTCTTTTTCCTACCTGGTATAGAACATATTGTTAAATTCCATCGATTTCATTTTAACACACAGTTCAAGCTTGTCTGGAGTTTCTGGAATTTCCTCTCATTCAACTAAAATATCAGCCACACCTTGCATTTTCGTGCCGGCTGTAAATTTTATAAATGTCCCATCAATTCACCATCTATTCTAAACCATTGATAAAAATGCTATATGACATAGAAATGGGTACTCCCTTGGATATTTTCTTCTAAGGCGAAAAACAACTAATGACTGCTTTTTGATGCTGTCACTTGACAATCCAAATAAAGATGTATTGATTTAAGAGGTTTATACGGTCACAATAGTGATAAGAATATACATTAAAACAGTAAAAACCAACACCCTCTCAAATAACTCCCAGAGTAGCAAAACAATACTTCCCCATATGCTAACGTTCATAAATACTGAGCTCCAGCCTCAGCCTATATTAATGCCAGTGTATAAACTCTTAAGACCTTCTGGAAAGCTGAAATGCTGGGGTCCTGCTGTAGGA
Organism: Ophiophagus hannah; assembly: GCA_000516915.1. Classification (NCBI taxonomy): domain Eukaryota; kingdom Metazoa; phylum Chordata; class Lepidosauria; order Squamata; family Elapidae; genus Ophiophagus; species Ophiophagus hannah. The sequence goes on along the minus strand of AZIM01000555.1, from coordinate 70,630 downwards.
GGCACAGCAGAACCTGGGGCGGGGGGCAGTGTGAAAAGAGGAATCAGCCTAAAATAGCCACAAGCAAACTAGGTCCAACTCTCCTTGAGTGCTGTTGACCCTTATCTAACTCTAACCGAAGCTGATCTTTAGTTAAGAAAATTCATGTGCATATGCTTCTAGCACAAAATTAGCTTAATTGAATGTGTCAACCTGATTTTTCACTCCAACACCTGGGTACCCCTAATTTTTAATCCTACATTAGAGAGAGTAGGTATCATATATATCTAAAACTGTTCTTGATTACTGAAAATATTTTATATTAACTGGAAGGTGTATGGTTAATATCCAACAATAAGACATCGTGTGTTCAGTTAAACACTGAAAGGAAAATGTTTCATTAGCTATAAAAACAGAAGGAAGATATAAAAACAGAAGGAAAAAAACCAGCTTTGAAAACATCTGAGCTGCAGTATGTTTGAATCTATGCAAACAGGTAACACCTACAACCAGCCTATAGAAATTTCTAGCCAACAGGCTGCTTCTGCCTAGGTAATGTTAATTTTTCCAATTAGATCAGATCTCCCCACTCACTAGACATAAATGGGAGGAGCAATCATAACACTAATCCTTCAGAACTGTTATCAGTGTTAACAACTGCCTTTTGGGCTTTGAGAAAACATAGTTTTATCTTTCATCAATCAGGCACTGGAAAGCCAAGGAGAACATTTGGGCTGGGGGGGAGCGAGTGGGAGGAGAAATCTGTTTCTTCTACCTAGCACTCTCCAGAGGTCTCAGATTTCCAACTCCACAGAGCAGAGGTACACAATCAGCTTTATACTAAGATTTCTACTTGCTTTGATCTGATGTACCAGACTTCAAATACTGGAGTTAGTAAAAATAAATAAATTTGGTCTCAGTTTAAATTAAAATAAGAATAAAAATACAGTTGATGTTATACAGTTGATGTTACTGAATATTCTTCTTCTGTCTCATGACAAATTACAATTTGGTGTCAGTCTTTCTGGGGGAAACAAAGCTCTGGGGCCATTCTAGAGTTTGTATATCTCTGTCCTAGGAAATTATGAAAACTGGAGAGCTCCAGACACTATGAGCACATTCACAACCACAAGTCCTTGAAGTATATCCAAAAGGGTGTGGGACATAAAAACAATGCAAATGGGTCTTAGCAGCACCATTGGTGAAGTAGAATTCTTTAGTATCTTCACAGGCGGATATACTGTAAATAAATAAAATTTCAGGCTCAGATCTACCAGTTCACTAATTCATGATATTTTTCTGTATACACATGGAAAGTATTAGGAAAACTCTCCTATTGCAAGATCCTCATCATTAGCTGTTAATTTATTGTGGTTTATAGCTAATAAGGAAAAAAGACATTTCAAGAATGAAATGGTCCTTTGAAAATAATCTGATACCCTCTGGTCGGGGAGAAATAATTTAAAAGAAAATTAAATAGCCTGCTCAAAGAGACAGAAGACAACATTAGCATATGTCACAGTAAATATTTAGAGAAATAAAACCTCTTAGGAAATTCTAAGCATTGACTGTTTCTTATTGCAAGTCACATTATGTTACTGAATGATTCAAATTAGGAAAGAGATATGTTCTTTCATATATTCAAAGCAGATCAAACTCATGCTTACTTTTTTTGCATTTTTTTCTTTGAAAAAGCATGTGCATACGCATTACTGGCAACACAATGAACAATGGGATATCCAAATCAAAAGAAGCTGAAAAATGTGCAACCTATGGCCATGTGTGCTTTCGAAAACACACCTGTCACACAGTTTGCTCATCTTAATTGAGAAACATAAACCAGTTTGTTTTCCATGTGGTGAGCTGAAAAACACAGCTAGATTAAAAAAAAATTCCAAAAGGTCTTTTTCTCATGAAATATTAGCAATAAAAGGTTATCCCAAATAGTAGCCTATTTAACAGATATAAATCTGGATATTCCTGAAATACACATTTCCATACCAAAGCCATAATGCAGAAAATGGTTAAAAACCACCAGAGAATTATTCAGAGCTAAAAGACATCTGTATCAGGGACTCTTCTCATGAATCTTTACTATTGTAGGAGATATGTAATGGACCAATAGCCATCTTTCATTCAGTGGATTCCAATGCAGGTTTGAGAAGTAAATCCAACTGTGTTCAGAGAAGATTGCTGACTCTAGGTCTAAGACTATAGTAGCTTGAGTAAGGACCACCTTTCTTTCTTGGATGGATCAACTGAGGAATAACCAAGCCTAGGATCAACAAGATTTGGCCCCAAGTAACAATGCTTATGTTATAGCCTAATTGATTTTGTTGTAGATGTACCAGCGTTCACATATACCCCTGGGGCTTCAAAATTGGCTCCTGAATCAGTGTTAAGAATGTATCCCTGCACCTATACCACACCTCTACATAACTTTTTAAAAATATTTCCCTCTCAGAGAGTATATTTTGACAGTTTTAAACCTGTCAAAATGATGAAATAATCATCTTTTCATGTGTTTATATACATCACAGCGATTGCCATTCAGGCACTTTGCAACTGGTGTGCATTTATAATAGTTGGTCACAGGATCACCATTTGCCTGTTTCCCAATTAGCTCCAGAAAACCAGAGTTAATGGAGAACACAGAAGTAAAATCACAAGTCATAGTCACTTGATGTCTCCCTTAATGACTAGTGTGATTCACCTAATGACAATGAGAAGTGACAGGAGGCCTGTCACAGTCACACAATTTTCTGCTTAGCAACCAAGTTACTGATTCTAATTATGGTTAAGAGAATACTAAATCTATTATTTTCCCATGGAAAGTGATTCTTTCCATATTTACTCAGAAGAAAATATAACTGTAGTTAAATAGAGCCTTCATCCATATATCCCCTAGTTGAGGAACGTAAGATGCGTGGCCTTGTTAGATGAATAAAACCCCAGATGTATGCTTATCACACTATTTGAAATAATTATACTAGCAACTTCAAGGTGATTGGATGTCATAGTAATGGCAATTATATAACTGCTGTGGAGTTTTGTCAAAGGAAGCACAGCTCTGAAGAGCTACATCTACTGCAATTATGTTGGGTGCCTGCTTTAGAAGAAAGAGGAACCCTGAACAATAGACAAAATTTTTGAAGATTTTAATGGTAATTGAGTGATATAAGACAGGAAAACCTGGGGATGTGATTGGTTGGCCATTTGGGGAATTTGCCCCGGTCTCTGCACTGTCCTTGGAGTTAGTTCTATTGTTAGGCAAATAGGCTTTCAGGAGGTAGGGAGGGTCAATTTAGCTATGATGGGATTAGGCAAAGAGAGGAACTGGGTTTGACTTTGGCCATATTCAAAAGTGGGAGGGGGAGGAGGAGGGCAGTCTCCATTTTATCAGGTTTATTTTTTTCCATTACATAACTTGTTTTACACCTTACTTCTGCCACCAAATTTGTGGTTCAGCTACATCCATAGCAGATCCAGCCAGATGGATTGCAGCTGAAAAATGTGTAGAACTGCACTGCACTATCAAGGAAGGTGTCCTTGATAGAGAGATGCAAGGCCTGATACCACTATGATGTGAGGACAGGGGAAGGTAATAGAACAGACATAAATGGACTTGCATCACCATTCTTCAGCTTCAGCCTCTCCCTTGCCTCTTGCATCTCTCTGTCAAGGTCATCTTCCTTAATACATAAAGTACATATGTTTAATAACAATTTATTACCTATCTGTTCCAAACAGATCTTTCCTAAGTAAAGTAATTGCCATGTGTGTTCAGCTCTCAGTTACTTCAAAACTGAAACCTTAGTTTAATTTCAGTCATTTAAAAAAAAAATCCAGTTGCTTGAGTCTTTCTTATTTGGAAGTTACTTTGGAAGGACAACTAGACAGCCGGTTGTACCTGTTTTGAATTGTAGCAACAGCAACAGTAAAGGATAGAGGGGGAAAAAAAAGGAAGCAGCCATCTAATCTAACCTTCAGTCTTAGTGTCTGATGAACGTCAGCTGCAAGGTCTCCTTTCCACCATGGCTGTTCCATCCTTGGACTTCTCATCCAAGGAAAAGCGTTGTCTAGTGAAACAGGCAGCCCCTGCAAGTTAGGCAGAAACCAAAAAGTAAATTAACAAATGAAATATGGACACATTTAAACTTCATCCACTGTTTTTCAACAATCCCACCTACTCCTTTGTAAAAAAAGGAGCCTAAAAACATATAGCAGTGTAAAATTAGGGATATGCAGGTGCAGCTTAACAAGATACAGTTGATGGCTGCAAATTTAGCTATATTATTCCGCTCTCTCAGCATGGAAATAATTCAGTCCATTAAAGTTCTCTACACCTGGATGCCCCTTTCAGAGTCGAATCTGTGCAAAAGGGTTCAAGCGGTCTTGGCCAACTTCTCAGCACGTTACCTGTAGCTCCGTTCTTGCTCAAAACAAGAGCAAAGAAGAGGTATTGATTGGAATATAAGTCATTATTGATCTCCGACTCACGCCCACCTTTCCTTCGGCCTGTGGTGGGGAGACGGCACCGACTTCCCGGCGGTCCGGCTTTTTTTTTTTTTTTTTTAAAAAAAACCCAAACCCCACCCAGGTTCAAAACCCCCCCCCCTCCCCCCCCCCCCCACNNNTTCCCGGCGGTCCGGCTTTTTTTTTTTTTTTTTGCAACAAAACCCAATACCCGACCGAGTTTCAGATCCAGCTCGCTTCCCCCTCCCCCCAACATCTGATTTGAGATCGCCGAGAATCAAGACAGCATTTTCCCGGGCTGATTTCAATCTCCTCCTCCTCTTTTACAAGTACAAGTGGCACGAAACTTTTCAGAAGTCCGCGGACTGAAACTTCTGACAAGCTGCCCACAAACCCCGTGTTAAGTGTTACCTTTGCCGATCGCCCGCAAAGCGGCAGCCTTTGTCCTTTTCCTGAATCCGACGACTTCTTGCAAGGAAAAAAATCCTGTAGCCCCGAGAAAGGGAAGGGAGAATCAAACTGCACCCCTGTCCGCCCCCCTTTGCTAATCCCAGTAGGGAAGGTCAGCAATTGGTTGCATGTCCCAAAGGTGCAAGGCGGAGGGAAAGAGGATCTCTCCCCGCCCCCAGACCACCTCGCGCCCCAAATCTCGCCTCCGCCTTGAAGAAACAACCTAATTCACTGGAGAGGTTACATACACACCGGCTTTCTACATTACGCACGCGCACACCTACCGCCCACTGGGCCTCTGGACGTTGTAGTCCTTCCCCGCTTCCTCTGCCTACACTTTCCCCCTCTTTTTATTGCTGGGCTTCGGGCGAGCGCTGGATTGGCGCGCGCTGTGCGCGCCCGAGGGGCTCATTTGTTCTCGGCTGCCTGTTTCATATGTACCCTGAAGTCGCCTGGGCGGTTCTGTCGCTGCACCTCAGCCCATTGTTGGCGCCATTCTCCATTTCTAAAGGATTTAGATAGAGCGTTATCAAAACATGGGGTTCTGCCCGCTTGAGCTTGAATAAGAATAATGGCTCCTGCCCCTCTCAGCTGCTGTTCATTGAGTAGTGGGAGGGTAATGGAATTATCTCTCTTAACTACAGGGGACGCTTGCTCAGTTATTCCCCACCCTAAGTTTTGCCTTTGCTTTGATCAGCCCTGCTTTGACATTTCATTGCATAGCATTGCTTTTGACGCCCCTTTATCTTAACAGGTGTGACAGCACTCGGGGATATTAAATTAATATGGATTTGCAATATGCACGTTTACTGAAACAAGCTGTTATGATAAAGGATTTTTAAGAGAAACGATCTGGCCAATTAACATGAATTATTGTGTAAACAACTGGAGCAAAGTGCTCTTAAAAATTCCAGAATATGGACAAACCTATGGAAACTTCATAAAATTTAGCCTGAAAAATTAGCAGTTATTCCCAAAGTGCTTTATTGTTGCTTTCCTCACATTAATTGTGAGCAGCAAATCACTACCATTTTTCTTTAGAGAGTATTTGGAAACCACCTAAGAGATGCAGTGCTATTGTTGGTTTGATGCTGCATTGTTACAGCATTTTGTTTTTAAGGACAGAAATCGGAGGCGCAACTGAATTACTAGGCAAGTGTGCTCGGCACGAAGATACATTTATAAAAGCTCAGCCTATTAAACTCTTGCTAATTGCTGAAGCTGGTGGCATCCAGTGCTTAAGGAGAATAAAGGCAATCTATGGCATATCTCTTTGTTAATTTTGTTTGGTTCCAGACAGTGGCCTCAGCAGGTGACACTTGGAAATTCCTAGGTTGTAGGGTAGACCAAACAGTAGGAAAAAAATCTGTCAAAATAACTTTAGACTTTTGTCAAGAGAACAAGTTAAACTCAACTCAAGGGAATAGTCACTTTTTAAACAAATCTGAAGTTTGACTTCACACAGTGCATCTTAAGAATTATAGTTTAATGAGCAATCAATCAGAATAGAGCTGGAAGGGACCTTGGTCCAACCCCCTCCCCCCTCAAACAGGAGACCCAGATTGTTAACTTGCTAACAGAGCTTTGATCCACACTCCCCAGAGAAAGAGAGTGCCAGATTGTAGGAGGTTACTGATATTAGATGCAGGGAACACAGGGATGATCTTGGAGCAACTGCTTGGATCCATTTAAAAAACATTATTTTACTGTAGGTAGGACAATTAGAAACAAACTCATACTAGTTCTGCCTTAACTGCCTTGAATTAAGAAGGAGGGTAGAGAAAACACAGGGTTTCAAGATTCTTGTTACTATAGCTAATATCAATAAAATAAGAGTTATAATCATTCTTGTGGAATCTGTTTTCTGACTTGGCTTCTCTTGAAGGACTGCAGAAACATGCTTAACATCCGGGCAATTTGCAATACTGAGTGCTTAGATGTACAGCGATACTCAATATGGTCATTTGGGAAGAGTGCCTTCATGTCAATTTTGACTCCTGGTGGCTGCAGTTTTCTTGGCAAAGTTTTTTGGGAATGCCCTTGTCTACTTCCTAGAGCCAAGAGAAAGTAACTAGCCCAAAATCCCCCAGCTGGCTTGGTGCCTAAGGTGGGATTTGAACTTCTAGTGTCTCAGTTTCTATAGCCTAGTCACTAGACTAGTGCCTTAACCCTTACACCAAACTAGCTTTCAATATGACCAACAGCAAATTCTTAGATATTGAGTTTTAAGGATTTATCTCAATCTAATGCCAATACAGTAAATTATTCAGACTTAAGGTGTTGATATCTTATTGCAGATAACCAACTTGGAATGTCCAAGGGATGGGAAATACTTACTGAAGTTGAGGTCTATAAATTTGACTGAGAAAAGTTGTTACAGTTAATACTGCTTGGGGCTTTTTCTCACCATTGAGTGCTATTTCTACCATCCTTGAATCTGCAGCAAAGGAACCTGGCTATTGTTGATTCGTATATATCAATTGCTTCTCTTCTCAGTCATTGGCCAGTCATCTGACTTCCCTACACAATGAGTGCAAAAGCTTAGCAATTTAATACACCTGAAACTGCTCCTGAATGATATTGAAATAGATAATGTTTCTTTGAAGGATGCTTTCTTATGGTCTAGGGACAGGAATGGCTAGATAGATAGATAGATAGATAGAT
>AZIM01000555.1:14294-36678 GCA_000516915.1 Ophiophagus hannah | reverse complement strand
GAATGCATATAATTCACAGCCATTGAAATATATAAAAAATGGGTTTTTGGAAACAGCATGTGATTGTTACTGTCTCAGGAAGCCTTGGTCAGAACACATTATATGTTTGTCTAAGCTAATAGTTGTATAAATGATATCACGCTGCAAATTTATTCAAATTTCACAGAATACTAATAATTAATGCTAAATATAAGAGCTTCAGTATCCATTGACTTTTTCAATAATCAACAGGAACTTGCTTCCATATAGTTGGGAGAATAGTTTACTATTCTATAGACTGAGAATATAATTTCACAATGGTATCACAAGACAGGGCAGGAATCTCTAATTCTCTTTTAAATCCAAGGAAACCAGAATTTGGTTTATTATGCCAATGTGTTCTGATTGGAAAAGGCAATTTCTCTCCCTTAAATTCAATATGGGTTTGCGAAAATAAATATGAATTTATGAAGATCTGTTGCTGGAAAGATAGCTGACGGGAAAGAAGTTCCAGCATGGGAATTGAGGGAAATAAGCCTCTATTCTCGTGTTGGAACTTGGTATGCCAGATAGTCTGTACACTTTAAGAGGATTTGAGGATAATACAGTTGACAGTGCATACCTTTTTCAATTTTTCTTGTTTCTTTCTGTCTTCTCCCTCACTATCAGAACTTGTACTCTTCTTATGCTTTTTCTTTTTCTTCTTCTTTTCTTCCTTTTGTTTTTGTTGGTGTATCTGTGGCAATGGGAAAGAGGATAAAATAAAATGCAGACAGACATGAATGAGGGGTGGCATTCAACCGGTGTTACTACTGGTTCGGTAATTACATTAAAGAACAATAAAGAAGCCCACCTCCATTAGAGTTTTGGGTTTGGTTAACTGCTCGTCCTCATGCACATCACTTGGCAATTCTTCATTGGCATTCTATGTGTAGGAAAAAGAAAAATCCAATTTCACAAAGAGAATTAAGCATTAGGTTTGTTTTTAAAATGTCAATTTATAGTTCCAGTAAATAAACTATATCTTACAGCAATTTCCTTTCCAGCTTCTCCTGTACAATACGAAAACTTGACAAATGAGTAGCAGCATTTATATCCCCATCTTCCTTCTTTCCAGTAAGAACCCCAAATACACTGCAAGGAAAACAAAGATATTAACTGCTTATAATACTGGCTTGCAATCTCATGTATTACATTTCATAATGGTTTTTTGATTCCCAAAAAGATCGTGATAAATTTAAGAAATACTCTATTCCTGAAGAATGTACTATTTAAATTTCTGTGCAGGTTTGGTACAACCTTCTACAGAAAAATGAGTAGAAACAATGAAAAATGCACTAATCAGTTGAGTTGCATATAATGTGATAATTCCTTTGTATCAAGAACCAAATCCCTATTCTATTCTATTGATTTATTTGAAAGATTTAGCATCTGCTTAATTCTACTAATGAAATCAATGGAATCTAAAAAGTATGGGACAGATTTCACTTGCAATATTTTTCACATTTTATCCCCATTATTTTCCCAGACAGTAGGTTCAAATTGCTAAATTTAAATAAGTAAGCATTTCTATAATTACGATGAACTTTCTCCTTGCATTTAACCTTACCCAATAAATATTAAATACTTTCCTTGTAGAATATTTTGAAATGAATAAGGAAACAAATTGGTGGCTCAATGAAAGGTCAATTCTCTGTTGAAAGAAATAAGCTGCATCTAGAGTATATCTTCAGTTTCAATTCTGCTAAAATCTCCTTCATGATAAATGTTTCACAATACTCTCTTATGAACCCATTCATGACTAACATCAAACACTTTGTGATGACTAACACAGTAGTGTTAGGAATGACTAACAAAAATTAGTCTTAATGTTTAGATAACAAACTGATTGAACATTACAAACTGATTTCTCATGTTTTAAATCTGATTCTGAGTAAAGTTAGTAACCAGCCCCAATTCCATCTGTTGGCTTCATCTTAATTGTGCCATGAAAAGTCCCTAATGGATCACATGCCAGTTAGCTAACTTTAACAGAACAAGATTAAGACAAGAATGTGGAGGAAAAGGAAAAGCACTATACAGTATACATTTTCCTAAAGAGATAAATTCTAAAAAGTAATTTAAAAAACCCACAGAATCCAAAAATTACATTGTCTTCTAGATTTTTGCAATTGTAAATCTCAGAATAATTCTAAGAGAGTCCTTACTAACTGTTCATTACTCAAAAAGACTTATTTCTAATAGAAAGAGGTTTTTTTTTNTTTTTAATCAATGACAGCAATTCACTGAGAATGACCTATTGAGGAAAGCACATGATGGGGCAGAGATTAAGTTATCAGCAGAGCAAGTCTTGACGTATGACCATTATTTCAGTGACTGATGTCATGAAGGTGCTGAAAGAATGGTTAGGATTGATCTTCAGAGTTCCAGCCATCCCAGTACCCTACAGTCATGTGATCTGAGTGCTTGGCAACTGGTTCACACTTACAATCAGTTGTAGCAGCCATGATCAAATGATTGCCATTTGTGACCTTCCCTGCTGGTTTCCCCATAGTCAATGGGAAAGCTGGCAGAGAAGGTTGGAAGTCATCAGGATGAGTCTCCCCAATCTGTACAGCCTCCTGCAGCCCCGCTGTGCTCATGCCGGCCTCATGTACCCTGTGTGCCCACCAATTCTCATGTCTCCTCATGCAACCCCTTCTCAACCTGCACTCTTGCACCTGCTCCCAAACCCACACAACTCTTACGCACCCCGATCCATGCTTCTTGTGTACCCCCTAGTGTCCCCACTTGCTCCCATCCAGCAGCAGCAACTTACTTTCCTGCAACCTGGAACTTGCCAGCTGCTGTGGTTTCCCCAATGACTTTGGTTGTGGAAACCAGCAAGAAGTTATCTTGCCTCATGACTGTGGGATTTGGTTAACAGTGGCAATTGGGATTTCAGGGATTGCCATTGCTAAGTAATGCAAAGAGGCTAATTACAGACTTATTCTATGCAGAAAATATTTGAAATTAGTTCAAGAACCACAAATTGCCAAATCCTGTTTGAGGTGCTTACTGTGTGGTTGTTGATCATTACATCCTCCTCATATTTGGAGCGAGCAACAGCCTTCTCTTGACCTTTAATAACTGTTCCATGTCTAGAATACTCCACATAGTCTTCTGTCTGAGCAAGTAACAATTCAGATGGTGGGGCATCCAGATGTTCTTGGCCTCCATACTACAAGAAAAAAAAAGAGAAGCTTGAAAGATTCATTTGCAGGACTCCCATTCCCTGAAGATATCTGCCCATTCACCAGATCGGATAAGGTAGAGAGGCTCCAGATCCCTTCCCTTGGAGAGTACTGATAAAGTTATGATGTCACTTAGTGACTGTTCAAAATTACAATGGACTCCCACAAGCATCCTTACAACCTGCTTATGAAGTTCAGCATGCCCCCCCCCACGTTTAAAAATAACCGACTCAAAATCATTTGGGAATTTAAGGAGCTTTCTCTAGTGATATGCAAGATTATTTCCATTTTTAATTGATTTATTCTTTAATAATATTGATCTGGTGAAGTCTCCGATAATTTGACATGTAATTACTTTACTTTATAAAGTTTTAATTAATTTAGAAATGGGAAATGATACCATAGTGCTGCAAACATTCCCCCCCCGAGTAAAATGGTAACATATTTTAAAAAGGGCATTCTGAAGGAGACTGAATGCCTGTTAATTTACCTTCTCTAAGATGCTTTCTTTCTGCTGATGTTTAAAGTCTTCTTTTTTCACTTTGAAAGATTTGTACAAGAGTTCAAGTTTTGTAGGATCTGCTTGAAGATGAACTTCAGAGCCTTTTTCATAGGCCTCCCAGGCGAATACTTTGAAAATAAAAAAAAAGGAAAATATTTTCAGTTTTTCTAAAATACATGAACATTAAACTATTTTTTTTTAATAAGCACTCAGAAAATATTGTGAACAAATTATCTGTGAAGGAAACCCTAGAAAAGAGGATTCGTGCTCTTTCCCATCTTCTGGGATGCTTCAAGAGCAAAGGGAGGAGAGAGAACCAGTGTGAAGGATAAACACTTATCCTTGCCAGTCCATTTTTAAACCAAGGACCTGAGAGAGGTAAAGGGGACTAGAGGACATTTTACTTGGTACCATCCCATCCATCCCTCTGTCTCTTGATATCATAAATTAACCCATTTTCAGCTCCAATCTGCTAACAATTCATAAAGGTACAGATAAAAGGTAAAGTTATTCCCTGTCTAACCATGCGTGACTCTAAGGGATGGTGCTCATGTCCATTTCTTAGTTGAGGGAGCCAGCGTTGTCCAAAGACATTTTTGGTGGCCAGGTGATCAGCATGGCTACACACCAAAGGTACACAGAATGCTGTTATCTTTCCACCCAAGTGGTACCTGTTTATCTACTTGCATTTGCATGCTTTTGAACTGCTAGGTGAGCAGAAACTGGGGCAAGTAACAGGAGCTCACCACGTCGCATGGCACTTGGGTCTCGAACCCAGGCTGTCAGCTTTCCATCTGACAAGCTCAATGTCTTTAATCACTGAGCCATCACCCCTTCCCCCAAATAAATCATAAAAGTAGACATTTTCTTTCTGTAGTCAGTGGCCCTTTGATAGTACAAGGAAAGCATACACCTACAGTCCTTGAAGAGTCTGGAAAGGTATATGCATACACCTTTCAAAAAATCAATGGTTTTAATATACTTTGGGAGAGGGCACTGTTAGAGGACTCTGCCTCTAGTATTCCCCCTCTACCTTTGCTTGGGAAATCTAGTACCAAATATGACATTCCTTGCAGTAAACTGGGCATCTATGAAGGAGATGAGCAGTTAAGAAGTGTGATATATAAATATTCTTCCTTAAAGAATAATCTTATCTAAAACAAATTTAACTTAAAAACAAGTGAGCAGCAGTAAAAGATACACCTTAGATTTAGTACTTACACTGAGTTTGGGCCATGGAAATGGTGGCCCCCGTGTAACGTACAAAGTTATCTCCTGCATAACTGACTCTGTAAGAAAAATAGTTTATTCTGTAAGCATTTAACTTGTGGTTCTATTTTGCACAGAAGCAAAGCAAATGCAAGTCTATTTTGATTAAAAAGTATAAATTTAAAAAGACCCATTCTTTATTCATTAATGTGATTCTGGGATTCGTTATTGCTTCTCCTATTGCATTTTGATTACAGCAGCCAATCTTTTTGGTCTTAAAATGTCATTTTAAATTACTTTAATATCAATGTATCGACAGAGTAATTCGTAATTTATCTGTCATTAAAATGTACTATGAGAAACAATCTCCAAATAAAATCTGGGCAAGAAAAAAGGATATATGTTCTTCTGAAGCAAAACATCCATTTCAACTACATATAAGGGATTAAAAAAGACTTTTTCCTATATGGCATGGTTATTCACTGAGAGTTAAAAGCTTTCTGAAGATAATTTTACAGAAACCTGAGGTACTTATTTTACAGCAGAGTTAAGCTGTAGGCAACTAATATTCATCTGCGTTCACCACCAACTCTTCCAGGTTTTCCAAGATCTATGAGCATTCCAAACAACCTGCTTTGAGGAAAGAGCACAATGACACACTTCTCTATTTTTTTAAAAAAAACTTTCTTCACACTGAAAATCAAGACCTTCCCATTGTATCAATTCTAGGGCAGTATATAAGACCATGTATTTGCTGAAGCAATTTGAAGCTAACTTACTCATCTGGATTCTTTCCTGCATTGGCATAAGGATTCTCCCTCATTGCTCTGGTTTTAGGATCATAGTAGGCAGAATTGGGGTCTAGATTCCGTAGGTACTAAAAAGCAAGAACATAAAAATATCAACTTGAAATTCTAATACAGCTAATAACACTATCAATGTAATGTAGCTATTCCAAGATCATCATGTAGAAGTACCAATAAAATCAGATAATCAATAATGTGAATTCAGCCAAGCCAAAGTTAGGATACATTACAGCTATCACCCATCACTATATCCACCACCAGTTCTCTTTTACCCCTATAAGGAAGGAATGCCATTCTGCAGAAAGGGAGGATAGCTGAAATTCTATATCTTGGATTATTTTGATCATTTTACACAGTACTTAATGATTTACACTGTATTTACACTATTAACGTTGCATATGCTGAATTCACACAGTATCCTAAGCCATAGAGTGGCATACTTAGTTACTACACCTGATGATACTACTGATACGAAAGGAAGATAAGCAGAAGAAAGTTACACCTTTTAGAATAATATGGAGAATATTAGCTTCAAAATGACAGTTCTTGATGTTGTCTAGCTTACTTTGGCAATATCCTCTCGAATGCGCAAGTTTCGGACTGTAATGCGTCTTTTGGAGTCAAAATTCTGTCCAGGCATATCAATGTCATCTGCATATTTGTCTTCGTCTTCATCTTCACTGTTATGATCTCTTTCCTAAAAAGAGAGAGCATGGCATTAACTAACTGGTGTGATTTCATCTGCATCAATAACAAAACACATATACCAAATTTTAAGTGAATTTTTTTTGAAAAAATACTAATATCAATATAATTCTATTAGTGAAGGACTGAATTAGTTAGCTAAGTGGTTTGCAAATAAAAACACAATTATATAAAGCTTGAGGTTGTTAGGTATTTAAGTTCTGCTTTGGGCCAAGTTTCATTATATCACTTGCCTGAAAAACTGCAGCTGTAACGAGATATGAACCTATAGATCTCCATATAAGAAGGCAAATGATAAAGGCTACTTAAAAATCAAGGAATTCCACACAGAATATCAAATTCTTTATGTGAAAGACATATTTACAACAAAAAAACACCCTTAATTTTTGTTATTTATTAAAAAAGCCACCCTCACCGTTTGTAAATTTGGTTCCTCTTCTCCCCATCGATGACGTGGAGAATTCTAGAGAAAACAAACAAATACAGTCTCTCAAAATCAGCATAATCACAGTAACTATACAGTGAAGTGATCAAAAGAATTGATAAATTGTTTGAGAAAAGGCATTCTGAAAAGGAAGGCCTCTACTTGGTCTCAAGCTAAACCAAGGCAGATCATTAGCTTCAAGCCATTTTATTTATTTATCTAAGATTCTTTCCTCAAAATAGCTTTTGGCATATCGTTCTTTCATCCTTTCTTAGTCACAAAACAAGTAACTAAAATATTTCTTAAATTTCATACCCACTCTTAAAATCAAGAACTGAAGCATTAATACTTTTATAACAACATAGAACACTGTCAGGGTTGGTAAACTGTAATTTTAATGCAACAGTTTAAATTAAATTGGCTTCTAATTTAGATTTTAAAAGTAGTTGTTAAAAGGAGATAAGAAATCAAAATGGATCATAGTGCTTATGATGGCATCCTTGTGTTGGTTATGTCAAGACCCAGTATGAAACAGAACTTCATCATTACTAAAAAGAACACATGCTCATATATAGAGAGAAATGAGTCCATTCTGTGTGCAATGTTAATCTCTGACATTTCCAGTTCAAAAGATCAGGTAGCCAGTGATGCACACAAAAAAAACCTCTTGCCAAACTTGGGGAGTTGCTGCAAACCAGAATAAGAAATGTTTAGCTACCTAAATAAATAATTAGGTTTCCAGGCAAAGGAAAACAAATTCCAAACAATGAAAATATATTTTCATTCTGAAAAGCTTTGATTCCTCACATTCAGAAGAATTAATATAAAGTTTACACTGCCATCTAGTGAAGCAATTAAGAATTTACAATTAAGAAAGCTCTACCTTACAGATTTTAGCCATATTCAGTGCTTTTGTATCAACATCCTATACTAGCTGGAAAAATATGTTTAAAGACAGGAAAACACTATCTTATCCTTCTGATTTAGATGTTTTTCCCCCCCTGACTTACCACTTGCTCTGTCAGTTTTCCTGAAGCCAGTTCTTCCTGCAGTTTCTGAGCTTTGAGTGTGCGTTTAGCCTGTACGTTAAAGGAAAAACAGGATTAGTATTTCTCTTAAAAGACTTCCTAACCACTCCATACTTAGCATGAAATAATAAATGTTCTTCTCAGTTTTGATGAGCAAGGAATTATAATTTAGAGTCAACAATACAGAAGTGTACGCAATTTACAGACAGATAATTGACTTACATGTAACTCTGCTTTCCCCCACACACCTANCTAAACTCTGTCTGAAATCTGTTCCTCCATTTCTTCAATGACTTTCTCAAGACTTAAGAATGTTTAGCCTCTTTGGTGTCTTAATTCAGAGGCACTCAATGAAAAAATATCAAGGGAATCAAAAGTAAAGGTAGCCAAAGATTGACCATGGTTCCCTTCAAACTATGAATGGTGCGTGTAGGAGGATGTACCTTTCTCTTGTCTCCTTTTTTAGTAATGTAAATTCTTCGTGGTTAACTGTTGACTAACCACGTTTTGGGAAAGGGGGAAATCTTAATTATTAGAGAAAGGTGCTGCTTGGTGAAAGAGTACTTAGTTTATAATGCAAACATGAACAGGTATAGTATATCCCCAGGGTCTCCAAGCATGGAAGAGGAAAAATCTTATCTGAGCACTTGGAAATTTAAAGTAAATGAACTAATAACAGCTTCTGACACTATTTTATAAACACATCTATATGTTTATATTAGCACAAGAATCAGTTCTGGATAATATTTTATTTATTTTTATACCAACATGACAAAAGATACTGTTGATGTTATACCCAAAGTGGGGAAAAAACAATTTACTTACTAGATCAACCTTCGAATATTCTTCTACAATCTTCATATGCTCTTCTGGGTTATAACCATTCCAACGGTCTCTTTTCCCATCATAGTCAAACATCAGCTGAGGCTGCATGTGCTCATCTGGTGCAATGTTAGTTCCTGTAAATTTTGCTCCAACTTTTCTAGGTCTCTGCAGGGAACAACATGGAATGCAATCTTTGTTTCTCAGCAAGACAACTGCCTACAATTATTCCTGTTTCTTAGCAGACATGAGGGAAACATAGAACCAATGTTTTTTCTACCTTTTCCTTCCAGCAGACTCTTCCTTAGTAGCGTTAAGTTTTTTTCCAGGTGTAATGCAGCTACTATATTTATGTGGCTGAACTACAGCTCCACTGTTAACACTGAAATCAAGGACCATGAGGGACAAATGAATGTAACTCCTTACAAAAAAAGTAACTGCTTTGATTTCTTTTAAATGAAAACACTACTAAAATGTTGTAAATAAAGAAATAAACAGGAGCTTCAAAGACCTAAAATTTGGAATGATAAACTTAAAATCCTATTGGTCCATCCATTGTGGCCTGGACCACCATATCCCATGATAATCTCACTGCAATAGCTGTGTAAGAATATGCCTTATTCTCTGTCATGGGGTGGAAACTTGAATTTTCTGACATCAAAAGTTTTCCTGGTTCTTTGTGATTGAAAAATACAGGAAAGGCAGTTTAACAATTGCAGATAGCCATGATTTAGCTATATTTAACAACATACTCGATTCTCTTGCTACTTTATCAAATTGCTATCTTTTGGAAAAGTGGTTCCTGTTTGTCATCTTATTAACCTCTTCCTCGTACAGGCAGTCCTTGCTTAACGACCATTTGTACATACCATTCAAAATTACACCAGCATTGAACAAATGGGATTTATGCTCGGCCCATAAAGTTACACCTGTTGTAAGTGCCTCCATCATCACGTGATCAAAATGTAGGCATTTGGCAGTCCACTTACAACTACAGGGACACTACAACTCCATCCACCTCACTATCTCCCCAATATCTCTGTCCTTGCCGCTACCCTGCACAGTGGCATTCCTCACCAGCAGTGCTGGGGCTGAAGTAGAGGCCTGGAGCTTTTAGCAGTATCAGTCGACTGCTGCCCCCAAGCCTCTACTTCAGGCCTGGTACTGCTTCTTCTGCAAAGCCCCTGCTATTCCAAGCTGACCTTCACCACTTTTTTTCTTCCACTGCTGAGGACACACGACTCAGGCAGAGGCAGCTCAGCTTTCAAAAGGCAAGCCTGAGCTGTCTCTGCCCACATGGAGAACAAACAACAGGGGTGTCAAACTCACATTGTCACGATGTCACGGGATGTATTGGGACTTTCCCCCTTCTGCTAAACTGGGCATGGGCGTGGCTAGCGCATGATGCAACCAGCTGGCGGGCCGGGAGTTTGACAGCTTTGACATATAATGAAGAGTTAAGAAGAGGCGATGCAATGGGAGGGGGAAAGGCCTCATTTGCTGAGAATTACAGTAACTCATGTTTCAAAATGCACGTGGTGAGAACACAAAAGGAAAAAAAAAAAGCCACTGGAATTCTCCCATGTGGCCCAGCAAAAAAGGCCTTCTGTTCTTATGTTCCATGCAACTCTTGAGTTCCATAGAACTCAATTCTATTAGATACTAATTTTTAAAATCCACACAGACTACAAAATTTTACCTGAGACATAGGGTCATATTGTTTTTATGGAATGTTATTTACCTCTAGGCAATCTTTCTTCTTATGGGTCAATGCACCACAGTTCTCACAAGCACCTTTACGGTATTTGGTTGCAACAGCGTTCTAAAGACAAAAACAAATAACTCATTTGTAGCAATAGAGTATTTAGTTTGTCCTCTCCTATATGAGAATATAGAATATGATAGCCCATTCTAACTTTACAAAGAAATTATCTAATTATATAAATCACTCTGAAATGCTAATTGCAGGGAATTTTAGCCAGATATAGCTAACAAACTATTTGAATATAAATTCACGTTTGAATATAAATTCACCATCACTGAATTTGACTTTTCAAACACCAGTCATAGTAAAAAAGCCAAACAAATTGGCTAACATTTATTAATAATCTTGCACAACAGCATCACTTTTACATATAGCTGCTTACCTCTTTAACTCCTCGCTTATACCATTCTCCTAGTAATGTAAATTCTTCTTGTTTCTCTGGCTGAGGTCTCTGATGTTTCAGTGTAGGCCTTTTTGAAGGATCTATATACCATGGTACTGAGGAAATATACTGAGGAATATGAGGATTGATGTCTCTGTAATAAGCAGTGTTACAATTAGATGAGAATTTAGGCTCCTGTCATTAAGTAGGAGTCACTGAACAGAGCACTTAATTTTCCAATTTTTTAAAAAAAATTCAATTTCCATCATACCATATTTTTAAGATCTTAACTGGAACTTTATCTGTATAATATGGGAGAGGAAGCAAGAGTTTCACAGATGCTCATGTGGCTCAACAATACACCTCATATATAATAACATATATTCACCTACATCATCACTATGTATGTTTCTGTACATAGATTCTGTCTCTGATTGTCTTTCCTGTTCTTTGTCCCCCAGTGACTGGCAAAGAAACCAACAGAGCATTCTGGTGAAGTCTAAGATTCTCTATGCCAGGGTTGTCAAACTCAAGGCCCAGATCTGGCCTGCGGAGTGCTTAAATCTGGCTTGCAGGGTCGGCCTGGAAATAGCAAAGGACTGGCCTATGGTGCTTCTGGCAGCCAAAATGGGGCGCAGGAGGGTGCTGTGCAAGGCCCCTCCACATCCTGTTTTGGCCGGCAGGGTGCTGCAGGAGGCCATCCAGACCAAAAATGAGGTATAGGGAGGCCTTATGTACCCCTCCGTGCCATTTTGGCCAGCAGGGTGCTGTCTCCCCCCTCCCCTCCGGCTGGCCTGCGGAGAACTACAATGCTGATCCGTCCCTCAAAGAAATCCAGTTTGATACCCGTCTATGTCAACACCAAAAGGCTGTCTTATTAGGTTAGGACTAAGACTCCTCCCACTTAAATCAATGGGGTCTTCCTCCTAATCAAACAGAACCAGAAGCGTCTACAATA
Source organism: Ophiophagus hannah (assembly GCA_000516915.1). Taxonomy (NCBI): domain Eukaryota; kingdom Metazoa; phylum Chordata; class Lepidosauria; order Squamata; family Elapidae; genus Ophiophagus; species Ophiophagus hannah. The sequence continues at coordinate 24,865 of AZIM01000555.1, read as the reverse complement.
CACTCTTGAGTTCCAGGATTTTTAACATTCTGAACTAGAGAACGTACTGTACTNCTTTGTTCCCTTCATTATTTAGATCAATATCTACTAATCTTTCAGAAGAAGTCCCATACTTAGTTTTGTTATATTATGCTAAAAAAGTTAAAGAAAGTTGTATTGGGGTTACAAACAATACTTACTTTCCTTCTTCATCAACCTCAGCTGGTGCATTTCCCAGTTTTCGTTGTTCTTCCAATTCCTTCTTCTTTCTCCAATCCTCTCTTGTCATCTTCTTGGGTTCTTCCAAGCCATTTGATCCTCCAGGAGGATTAGCAGCTACAGTTTCCATGTTCCCAGATTCTGTTCTTTGGCCTATTAACAAATACATGTTTGTATTTGTTAATAGGTTTTCAAATCTATTTTAATAAATGCTAAAAAAAGTCCTGACCATTTTTGATGAATTAATCTAGCCTGTAAAGCAAATTCTCTTCCAAGGGTACCAAGATGTGGATGAGTTACCTTCTGGTTAAAAAAAAAGACTCTCGTATCCATGGATCAAGAGCTAGCCTAAACAGAGCTTTCATGCTATTTTTAGTTGTGAGAGCTAAGCCGTCACTAAAATACTTCTGAAGAGTTTTATTATAACTTTATACCAATTTTATAAGTTCAATCAAGACTTTTATATTGTCATTTGTATTATTTAAAAATATCTTGCATTTTTCTTTGCAATTTAACTGCCTTTTGTAGATATTACAAACTTTTTACATATAATGGAAATATGAACTTTAATGGTATGGATTTCGGCATCATTGGTACAGGCATTCTCAACATATGACAGATCGTAAAAATGGAATTTACAGCCCAAATTTAAAGTTCCGATGTCTTATGATCCCGCCCTCATGTCCAGTCACATGACATTTTGGGCATTAGCAACCAATTTGCATTTATGATTGTTTGCATCACCCTGCAATCATGTGACTGAAACTAATGTTTATTCCAGTTTCTGGCAAAAACCACTCTATAGTGATCAATAGGTTTACTTAATGACCTGATGGAGCAGTTCGCTTGTTTTAGAAATGCAGTTTCAGTTTGTTTTACAACTGCCACAAAACAGGTCATAAAATTGGGTATGGCATGTTGTAACCTGCTTTATGACCATTACAATTTACGTCCAAAATAATGGGCTCAATTGCAAGTCAAGGACTACCTGCGCACTGATTATACCCAATCATACATCTCTACCCATGCTAGGTAGGTTATACTGTTTGGTCAGCACTGGAAAGTTCTATGGGCATGGTTGGGGAGAAATTGGCTGCAAGTCAACTCTACCAAGACACAATGTTTGTGGGTCATTGTCCCTCCGTTGTTTGGACAAGGTAACCCTCCCCTCCAGACAGAACTATTGTGCAATTTGGGGATCCTTCACTGCAGAATGGATGCCCAGTTATAGTGCAACTGTTGCAGTATGAACTGTACTGGCTGCCAGTTGCTTTATAGGTGCTGCTTATCACCTTTAAAGAAATACATGGCATAGGATCAGTTACTTATAGGACTGCCTCTCTCCAAGGGTATCTGCCATTCTATTATCTGACCTGGGTGAGTTCCAGTTCCCTTCCTTTAAAGGCTGCCATCTTTTGGGGCTTTGGAAAAGCACCTTCTCTATAGCTGGTCCTGACCTTTGGAAGGCTATGAAGACCACCTGGCTGGCTCTTACCCCAAATACTGGGCTTGAGTCAGGAAGCTAATGGTGCGGTTGGTCTGGCATCTGATGGGAAGGGTTGTTCTGTTGTTACTACTCTGGTTTTTGTTGGCTGTTGTAAACAGTCTAGGATCAGTATGCGAGACAGCCAACCAGCCAGCCATATAAATTCTAAAACACATTCGCCCATACGGTGTAAAATATGATCGAAGGCACTCCCAGCCACCTTCCCTTTGAGACCTTCCCGAAACTCCGGTTAGTTTTTAATGCTGCTTTTCTAAATTGGGGCAGACGCCCTTGTCGGCTCCAACTGTTTTGAGCTCTAACTCCCACCAGCCCCAGTCGACCTGCCCAATAACCCCAGGACTATGAAACCTATAATCCAAGCTCCCCGGCCAGCTTTAGTTGCCTTGAGTTTATCTAGCGGCAGCAGCANGCAGCAGCAGCAGCAGCAGCAGCAGAGGCATAACTGGATTTCGCTCCCGTTTTATGAAACTTAAAAAGGAGAGTTCTGAACGTCATTAACGAAGAGACTCGGAATTTTAACTACCTACGAAATAACTTAACCCGGATTAAGTTCCACGGGTAACATACACACCGGTTGCAGGTTTCACCCGGAAAAAAGCAAACCAGCCCCGATCGGTGTCACCGACCCAAACGAGAGTATTCGCCCGAGCCGTAAATCAGCCTTCCTGCGCCACCGGGCCTACGACGCTCATTAAGCCTCTCACTTCCGGTCTTTCCATTTCCCACAATGCAGCGCGGTCACATTCTCGCTACTCCTTAAAGGGGCCGCGCTCTTATTTTAAAAGCGCTCAGCTTTCTCCCAATTCCCGGGCTTTGGCTTTCAGTAAACTCTTTTGAGGGCGCAAGCTTAAAGCTCTTCGGAGTCGGCCTTTCAAATGTCGGTGGAGTTTATTCCTAAATAAACTTGTTACATTTATAAAGCCCTGATGATCTGCAACCCAAGACTTGGTGGAAGTGCATTTTCTTTCATGCAAGCCGCTATTAGGATCTATTATTTATTATGGCATACATTTCCATGGATCTTTGCCTCGTTAAAAAGAAAATCTGACAAGGTGAAGCGTGCAATTTACAAAGGTTTTTATTTCTCCGTGGAGAAACTCTAGCTATGCAGTTGCTAGACACAATGATTTAAATGGCACGCAATCATAACAGGAATAATGCAAGCAATCATTAATATGTGACTGTAGGGGCAGCATGCCATTATCTTGCCAACGATTTAGAAGTGGGTCGTATTGCATTTTTCTCGACCAGCCTTAGCCGGCGGTCGTGGTGTCCCCGGGGCGGCAGTCTCCCATCCAAGTCTTAGCCACGGCTATCCCTGCTTCCCTTCCAAACCCAGATAAAAGTTAATCAGACGCTACTAGCTAAACTTACTTGGTCGTAATTCCTAGTGAGTTTCAGTGGGGCTTTGGTCTGATTTAGACGTTCATAACATCACAGTAAAATGCCGTAAAATACCACGATCCCATGCGGATTGTATTGCTATATAGATCAACACAGCCATCCCTCTGATGTTTGTTTTTTAAATTAAATTATCCTGGAGCTTGAAGTCCCCCCACCTTGAAGATTATGGGATCAAGTCAGTATTGCTTTCGTACTTCACAAATCGACATCGCAATCCCTGGCTCTTAAATATCCCTCGTTGCCTGCAAATGAGATTCAAGGCAAAGCAGTGTTGTCCCCCGCCAACATTGGTTTAGAAAGGGAGCCAATCAGCAGTTTTAACCTCTCAACAGGAGGAGCAAACAGCCAATCAGGGATCAAGTGCATGATTTAAAAGAATCCGGTAGAGAAAGCCGCGTTGTAAATTTTAACCAAAGTGTTTGCCGAGGTAATGAATCGATAAGGGGATGATGGATTTAGAACTTTTTTCCTTCATGATAGTTTAATTTTCGTTTCTGTTTGTTCCTACGTATTAGGTTTTAAAGGCTAGCTCTGTTGCAATATTAAAACTGCAAACAATAGTTTAGGAAGAAGCGGGATGGTGGTCAGTATTTCAGTTCTATCTTTTGTCATAATTGAAACTTGTTTTTTTTTTTTTAAGTCGTATATACTTTCTACGGACTTGTACCCCAGTGCTATTTTTCTGCTTGATAGCCTTCTAAAACTAATTCTGAAAGAAGCTCTATTAATGATCATAGAAATGCCGGGGCTACGAGTATTAAATTGAAATAATTGAAAAATAAAGGCTTCAGTTCTGTTTACAGGTAGCAGCAGAGAGCAAGATACGCTGACTTGCTATAGTGCATGCACATCACAAATTCATATAGAATAATATCTTTGTTACAGAACTAACAAAAATGACGGTTTAGAACTTCATGAGGCATGATATTCCAAAATAGGGGATGAGGGAGATTTTTTTTAAATTAAAAGGCTAATTGTTTAAACTACAAAGTGTTTAATTCAACTACAAAGTGTTTAATTCAAGAGGTTTTAGATCCTTGAATACTATGTTGGGAACACTGAATTGAGAAAAGTAGCATTTGGAGATCAAATTCATGGCTATACTGTACTCTATTTAGTCTGACCTATAAATGTTGAACCTTTCTCAACTATAACTCCTCATTTGATGTAAATAAGTCTCCTTTTAATGAGCTAGAAACCCAGCTACTTCATCAAAATGTTTATGAAACCAAAATGGAAGTGGATTGTAACTGCCTACTTTTGAGATCTCGGCCTATCTAACAATATTAATAGTTTTATCTTAGTGTAAACTTGGTCTGATTTTTCTTAGTTTTGAGCCCAAAGTCAGCCAAGTCCATTTGCTGAGGCATAATTATCTGCAGATGGCATTTTTACAGACCAATCAAATTATTCTCCAGCTCTGTTGAACTTAAGACAATGCAATTTATTTATTTGTTTGCACTGTCAAATCAAGAAATTATATATATTGCAAGTAGTAGATGGCAGACTATGTTTTCCAAATTGGGAAGAAACAATTATAAGGTCAAATTTTTCAAATTGTTTAAGCAAAAAATGTGTTTCCTGTAAAAAGAACAGGTGAATCTTGGATGGAATTCAGTCTTCCCACCTGAGTCAGCTTAAGACAGTTTGAACTAGGATAACTGCCTTGGTTCTGAAAGATTTTGAGCTAGAAGCGGCTATCCTAGCTATGTAATATTCTAGGACACTTGCAGTCTTGTATTGATGTGAGAGGTTTAGAGAATAAACTTAAATGTGTTATAATATTGTGGGTATCTGTTTTAGGGATCATTTGATGCCATAGGAATGGCAACACAAATCTTCATAGACAAAGAGAATGGAGAAACTGGCACTACTATTGCTACTAAGGGCCGACTAAAACAGCTATTAGCACCTTGTGAGTTTGCATTTATATAATACAGTTAGTCTAAATGAGCAAAAAAATTGTATCTCTAAAAAGGCTCGCTCAACATATTAATTGATTTGGTTGCTGTTTAATCAGAATGATTTGTTATTTTAAGGGGATAGAAGGTGAAGAGTTACCTAAATACGATATCAATGTGGCTTTTGTGTAATGGAAAGCACTGAGAAAAGAGTCAGTCTTGAGACTTTAGGTACAACTTGGTCATGTAACTCTTCTGAAAATACTGTAGCAGGGTGGGAAGAAAGAGAAATTAAAAGCGGCCATCTTTTTGCTTTGTAGAAAGGACCACTGTGTGGATTCTGCCGTGAATGGAAGAAGCTGAGCTAAACTGCAGAATATTGTCTTAGTTTATTAGACAAGCAATTTTTATTAAAATTATTATCTAATGGACATAAAGACCAGTGTGGTTGTACTAATTCCTCCATAGCCCTATTCTGAATTGTCCAGTTGTATGCTTTTAGTGCATTTGGGGATGCTAAACCTACTTTATTAAACCTACTTTATTAAACCTACTTTAATAAAGAAATGCTGGAATATAGGATCTAAATTGCATTGTATAACTGGACTTTCCCCCTCTACAGCAAAAGTGTTTGTAGAAAGATCTCATCCTAAAACCCCTCTTGTTGGAAGGACAGCTAATGTGAATCTAACAGAATCTCAATCAGTCAGGAAGGCTCTGGGAAATTTGAACAGACCTTTAGCAACAACAAAGAGTCAGTTCCCTAAAGGAAAAAAGTTCTTGTCAAAAAAGGTTAGTAAAGCTAATTTTCTGTTGGGTGACATTGAGATGCTCAGACAGAAGAAACTAACAGTGTTTGTGTTAAACAACTTAGAATAATTTTAAACCAAAGAATGAATAGAAAGCATGAATCCCAATTTATAGAAGTTGAACATAAAGCTTTAGAGGTGTCTCCCAATCTGCCATGTGTTGCATTCAAACAGCTACAAAAAAAGAAAGAAATAACCTCTTGGAAGCTGATGGGGATAGTCAGAAAAGCAATACAACAGCACCTGAATGCTATTCCATTGGAAGGGAAATGAAATTTATATCTACAAGATTAATTTGGGGGGTGGAGGAAAGATAAAACAAATAGACCAGGACAAAAGTGATATTTGAGACTTAACAGAAGGGAAGGGCTTTAGTGACCTGAATTGTGTGAAGGGGAGCACAAACCAATTTTAGAGGAATGGACTGGTCAGAGAAATCACTTGCCCTACAATTCAAGAAGATGGATTAAGCCTAACAAAAGTTATAGTATGCATATATATGTAGAAGGAAAACAGGGATCCCTGTGTAGGCAGGTTCTAAACTAAGTATAATTTAGAGACCCAACAAATCAGGATGGTATTATGGGATTTCCAAAGAAATATTCCAAGTATGGGATTTCCAAGGAAATATTCCAAGTAATAAAGATTTCTGCAACTTTCTCTGAACAGCAAGGTTTTGTTTTGATGCAAAATATCCAGGTCATACTAGATGCCTGATGACTATTCAGGAACATTTATATAGTTTTATTCTTAGCAAAATAGGAATAGTTTGCTATTTTGTTATTGATGTTTTGATGGCCTACTCTTTCTTGGTGGTTTCTTATCCATGTCCTAACCACCTCTGTTCCCCCACTCCATAAAAATTACTGCTAACAATACTGAATGTAATTGCTATTATTTCACATTGTTAAACAGTGATATAAGGCTTGAAATAGGTTGTTCACACCCACAGAGGCAAGGCAATTCCCGATAAGGACAGTAATTCTGTATACATTTTACCATACATTCTATGGAAGCCTTTGATCTCAGGAGGTGAAATGACTCCATAAAGAAGCGTTTGAGTCCCGAATTTAATCTCTGGCATCTTCATGTAGAGTAATAAAACTTGTACCTGAAAGATTGAAGCTGCTGCTTATGGGTCTTGACTTTAATGGGGCATTGTGGGCTAATAACCTAGGCTAGTAGCTCTGGAATAAAAAAGCCTCTTATATACCTCAGATACTCATGTGCTGCAGTCTCTAATCTTTGTTTTGAGAGGGTGTTGAAACTATTTTTTATTATTCTTACTTAGGAAAATGAAAATACAAACAGAACTGAAGACAACAGCATAGTTCCTGAAGAATGCCCAGAGAAGGAGAATCTTTTTTCTTATAATCCTCTAGGTAATGTCCAAAAAGGAAAGAGCTTCAGGGTGTTTTTGGCAATAGAGGATTCATTGAATAATCAGGTTTCACAAATAAACATCTGTACAATAAGATGTGATTCCCCTGGTATATCATCTTGTATATAGTGAAGTAGGCTTCTATTCTTGATCCAGGATAATAAAGATCATGAAAAGTTAGAAGTTATATTGACTAAATTTAAGCAAAGTTTTAACCAAGTTTATTTCTGATCCATGTTTAAGATCAAACGGGAAGTTGCATTTCATTGTATTTTGTTCTATAGATTTCGAGAGTTTTGATGTTCCTGAAGAGCACCGGCTGAGCCATATGTCTTTGACTGGAGTTCCTCTTATGACATTTGATAATGTGCCTGATAGATTTACAAGCAGCATCCCTCTGCCTCCAAAACAACCTTTAGTTTCATGGGACTATGGTAAACTCTATTCAGAAAATCTATCAGTTGTGATGTTTTGTCTTTAACTGCCTTGTTCAATCTGGGGTCTGCAACATGTACTGAAACCATAATTTCTAGTTTGCTAGCTATTTATTAGTCATGCGGGCTAATAGTTTTGCAAACTGAAGTCCCAAGATACTTGGAAGGCACCTGGTAAGAAAGGGATAGAGGTAGTAGAAAAAAAAAGTGTAACACTGTTTAGAAATTATGTTTCAGTTACTTTAAGAATGACTAAGTAAACACTTTTAGTCACTTTAAAAAATACCTAAAGTTAGAGCTAACTGTCTGGAGATATTATAATCTTTTATTTTTATTCTTTTTAGATTGTCTGCAGTCAACTAAAGATTTTTTGGCCACTCTGGATGAAATAGTAATTGATCTTCCCCCTCCCTTGTAACAAATAAACAAGCTATATTTTAAAGTTGTATTTTGAACAATGTAGTAACTCGTTTCATTGTTATAATAAAGAACTTGTAGTTGTAAATACTTGTAACCCTTGTCTTGTTTGAGCTGCTGGTAGATTTGGGGAAAATAATTTCATATAATAAAATTATTTATTTACTATTTTTATCCCAAAGAATTCTGATTTTAAGATGAACCCCGCCCCCACAAAGGAGATGAACTCCCCACAAAGGAGAATATAAAAAGCAAACACCAAAGAAAAATGTTTTTCAGCACCAGTCTTTGCAGCCAATTGTCCATTCCCCCTTTTACTTTAATATCTTCTACCTTCAGCAAACAAGACAATTTCTCCTATCGTATTTGCAGGTAATTGGAAACAAATCACTTTTCCTATAGGGTAAGAATAATACATACATGCTTTCTATCTAGCCTTCAGGTCTGATAAAATATGCAAATATATGCACTTGAACATATTTAATATTGGAGACATGGTTAGCTGAAAGAAAAGGTGCAAAGTTTTGTATCAACCCAAACTTCTAGACTGGACTTGTACAACATACTAGGCTAAAAATGTGATTGACTACAGTAATTTTTTGTTGAGGGTTGTATGCAAATTCCCCCCTTCATCCTGCGCTTTATGTTACAAATGCTTAGTGTGAGCCTAGGCAGCTGAATTTATTTAATGAAGCAGGAGTTAGCATGTTGTATGAACACAGTGCAAATGTAATTCACATATAATTCTGAATTTCACCATTTTAAACATCTGGGCAATGAAACCAGGTTTAATTGTCATGAGCTGAACTCCACCACAACCTTCCTTTTATCGCCATTGCTATTCTGGCAAAGAAGTTGCATTACATAACTGAAATTCTAATTCAACCTCCCAAATCTTAACAATCCTGTTCTGGGATATAGAAATGTCTTGTGTAGTTGAGAATGATTATATTACAAGGATCCTATTCTAAATGACAGGCCACCTAGTGTCATTCACAGCTATGTGCCAGACAGGCAGAGTTAATAAAATGATTTTTTTCATGATGGAGAGGTGTTACTGTAATCTGATTCATTTAAAAACTTAACCTTGCCTTGCTCTGGTTCCAACTGTGGCTGTAAGTCATGGACTACCTGTAGGGAATTGTGTAGCTGTTATGCTTTCAGGATCTACTTTCTTTTAGGAATTTGCCTTCACCGTGAATTCCTTTTTCCCACTGCTGCTACTACTATGGAATCCTATTCACCATTGCTGTGATACTTTTATAATTTTTCTTGAATCCAAAGACATTGAGCTACCTTTGGTTTAAGTTTCCCTTACAATCAAGGTTACTCCCCGCCTTCAAGTAAGTTTTTATTATTAGTTAATATGAAGGACAGCAGCTTCTGTCACCTTGAAAGGGCAAATTGTGAAACAACACAAGCTAAGCATTTTCAGAAAGGGCCATTTGACAGTTTGTCTACCCTAAATTGGTAATTAAGGTAATTAAAACCTTCCATTACAGCTACTCAATGCTGCTTTGAAAAAATCTATAGCTTAGTTTTAAATTATCCAAAAAACAAAAAAAACCCACCAGTATCTTATCCTTGGTTAGGCAGGCTTTACTTTAATTAACTTTAAGCTAGATGCTCTGTGAGCTATTGCCAAGTTTATTCATTTGGATTTCTAAGCCAGTGTGGATATTTTAAATGCTGAGTGCAAATCTTCATCTAGCCTTTTTGTCACAGTTCATCTTTGATTGTTACATTCCAATAACCTGAATCATCTTGCCAAGATCTGCTTCACCTCTTAAATCATATTTATTTTCTTGTTCTAAGAGTTGAAGATCATCTTGTTTCCCAAAATCTGGGTGTTACTAATGACCCAATGTTATTTCTGAAATAATATCCATTGGTAATAAGTTGCATTATTGGATTATCTGATGTTTCTTAAGGAGATTTATATATCTTTTTTGCAATATTAGTTTAATACTTTTCTAACCAAATTTGTCATGTTTTGGTAAAACATGTTTGTCTTGGTGAGGTGTAACCCATCCTTTGTTTGTAATCCATGTCACTAAATTCATGTTATGGTCCCAGAAATCAAATCTTTTCCACATTATTTGCATATCCCTTTATGACTTGTGGACTTCAACTCCCAAAATTCTTGAGCCAGTCCACAAGTCATAAAAGAGCCATAGTTCCCCACCCCTGGCTTACTGTTTCCTTTCCCCCCTTTTTGGTTTTCTTCCATGACTCAAATACCATCTAACCAGGGGTGGGATTCAACCGGCATTACTATCGGTTCGGTGATTATGTTTTGCTGCGCGCGCGTGTAGAAAAACCTTAAGCTGTGCCACCCAGACAGCTGAAAAGAGCTGCACGCAGGTGTGCAGCGTTGGAAAAGCCTGTTTTTTCCTGCTTTTTCAACCTCAGCTGCGGCACAGCTGAGGTTGAAAAAACAGGAAATAAAGGACAGGTAAGAGCCCGAGCAGGCAGGTGGGCCAAACAGCAGCAAACACAGAACTGGTTCGGTGTCTGCTG
>AZIM01000554.1:520685-532575 GCA_000516915.1 Ophiophagus hannah | reverse complement strand
CCCCAGCCAAGCAGGGTTTCAATCAATTCCCGGGCTGCCTCTTCAATAGGGTCTCCATGAGGTAGCGGTGGGGGGGGGCGCTGTCTTCCTCACACGCCTACTGATCCCCTTTTTTCCCTGGGTGGGTTTCCCTTTACTTGTGGAAAAGGGGGTCGTGGGAGGGTCGTTGTTGGGGAGCCTCAGGAAGTGGTGAGGGGCGGTGGGCTAAGCGGGGCTAGCTTTAAAAATGGTTAAAATGGGGGTGCTTTCCTTGCAGGGTTGGGTGTGGGGCATGTATACAAAGCGGGGTGGGGGTGGGGAAAGCTTAGGTGGTTACAAGCAGAAGGTTTTTACGGCTGGGTTTTAAAGTTTGGTGGCTTTATTGGCTTTATTTTGGGGGTGGGGGGTCAGTTTGACTGTGGAGGGTCCCCTGAAGCTCATGGCAGGTTTAATTCTTTTTTTTTGGGGGGGGGAATGTTTACTGTCCCAAAAGTGCTGATCCCCCCCCCTTTCTTCTTGAAAAGGCAAGTGGACTTTTTGGGGGTTTTCCCCTCCTTGGAAAAGGTTTCATTTCTTATCGAAGAAGCGTCTTCAGTACTGGCCTGAATTAAATAAGTTTCTTGGGTGAGAAAAAGCGAAACCTTTTCCAAGGGAAAAAAAAAACACCCCAAAAAGTCCACTTGGTTTTTGGAGAAACAAAATAAGAAAAGAAAAGCACCTTTGGGACAATTATGACCTGGGTGATTGAGAATCTCCATAGATTAGGGTTGTGGCAGCTTTTCCTCCAAGGGATAGGTTTAAAAAGAGTTGGATTTTCCCCTCTGTTTTGTTGGGTGTGGTGAGGGGAGATTGGGGGAGATATTGTCCATCGAATGAGGAGCATGCTACAATCCCAGGGAAGCTGGGCAGGCAGACAGGTTGTTTATGATTATGAGCTTTAGAAGTTACTTTCATTTTGTGGTTATGTACCTGGGCAGGTATATTTTGAAAGCGTACGGGTAAAGTTGACAAATGGAGCTCATCAGGCCTGTGTGAGAGGGTGAATTCATAAGGTTTTTCTTTTACTCTTCTATACTTTTAATTAGGTCTTTTCACAGACGGATTGGTTCTGCAAAGTTTTCTTTCCTTGTGTGGGTATATTGTACGCAGAATGAATTAATGCGCTCTTTGTGGTTCCTGTTTCCTGTTATCTACCGTACTGTGCTTCTTTTGGGATGGGTGAGAGAAATAGACCAGGAAAAAGCATAAGACATTTTTTTATAACAAGACTGTTACAGGGGGAGGGAAAAGTATATGAGATTTAAAAAGTTGAGAAAGATCTATGTTTTCCCATCTTGATTCCAGTTCTAGGAAACTTCTAATGGAGCATAATGTTTGATGAAATGCAGCATCTTTCATATTTGTTTCTAAAAGGTAGTAAAATTTATATTGTTTTGCTGTAACAAACTATCAGCACTATCTCCCTGGAAATATTTCTAAATATGACATATTTAGATTCACAGAAAATATCAGTGGTAGTTCAGTTTTATTTTGCAGGATCTTTAATATGAATTGGGAATATTTTGTTTTTAATTAATTGGGGCTGTTGGATGGCTTAATCCACTGGAATAATTTCACAGGACTTTCATATTGCAACTTTGTTGCCTAGTTGATAACTTGATAATAGCTTTATGGGAAGGAGAAAGTCAGTGTGGCAGTGTTTGTTAGATGTTAAGGCACCTTTTTTTCTTTTTTTGGAGATTCATACTTCTTAAAAAAATACACTACTGCAAACTTGTGATAACGTAGAAGTTGCATGCCCGTCTGGAACAATTTGTTATATTTGTCATTTGACATGGAGATAGACAATTCAGATGTATAAAAACAAAAACCAATTTTGCTTTGAGGGAAAATATATATAACCCCATGAACAGCTTTCGTATTATTTTAAGATCCCAGTGATTGCTTTAGCTATGCTTGTAGGCATAGCCTTGAGCTTTTTTAAAAAAACTATTATGTAAGAGCAGGTCCTTTTGTGATATCATGATCTACTTTTGAAAATTCCTTGATGTAGCCTGGTGACTTGCTTGTCCAGGAGACTCAAGGCCCACCTCTCCTTGGGTGCATGGAAATGGATGCATGGGTGGGTTCTGGGAGGGAGGGGAAATCTGAAGACTTACCTTCTAAAGGTTTGTGTTTCTAAAATAAGATATGTTTAGTGTTGCTTTGGACAGGGGATCAGGCCGTGGTTGGCTCAAGACCCCCATTGATAAGCTTGGTCTGATGTGTTCAGATCGGCATTTCAAAAGTGGGCAGGACCCCAAATGAGCTTGATCTTGTGGGGTTTTCAGAAGGGGAAATGGGTGACTAAGGTGGCTTTGAAAAAGGATTGAAATGTTTTGGTTGGCCACGTGGTCTGTGGGCTACATCTTTTCTGCAGTTGGGCTAGAGAATTATTGGGGGATCAAGCAAACAAAGTCAGGTTTTGGTAAACTTTTTTTTGGGTGGGAGACTCTGGTTGGTTACACTCACTACAGAACCATAATATGATGTGCCTGATGTTTGGTTTAATGTGTTATGGCGAACCCAGCCATTGCAGATTCTAAAGCATTGTTATGGCTTAGAATGACATGTGAATCTAACCACCGGCCAACACAATCTCAGTGTTACCTTCTGTATGTACAATGAAAGGTATAATACTGGACTTTGACAAATTATTTGGAGTTTTCTTATATAGTCTGGAACTTGTTTCTGAAGTATTGTATATTTATTTTATTGAATTATTAAATTGTTTGCCACCCATCTTGCTTTGAAGTGACTCTGGGTGGTTTAACAACATTAAAAGCCATAAAGCCATAAAAGATAAATGTGTTTCTAAAAACAATAAAAATAGAATTACAATCCAAAGTATACATTGATTTTTCAAACATATAAGGCTAGATTTATTTCAGATATAGAAATACAGTCCAACTATACAGATATAGTTCGTCATTAGAAAGCACTGGAACACTTAGAAGCATACATCTATGTGAATATTCAGCCTGCATCACAAGCTAACGGTTCTTCCTTATTTAGTGACCAAAATCGAGACCAGCAACTCAGTTAAGTGAATAAGTTGCTAAGTGAAACCGTGACTTTGCTTATTATCTGACTTCTCAACCTTGGCAAAATGTGCGAACTTCAACTGCCGGAATTCCCCAGTCAGCATTGAGATGCTCATGCCACCTAGATATACATAAAAAAAAAACATTGTTAAATGATACAGTACAATGGTGTCAAAATGATTTAAAATTGTGAAAATAAATAGAAATTTCCCCCAAAACTGGCACATTAAAAATGAAATCATAATTAAGGCTGATAGTTGGTTTGTAAGGTAGCAGCTGGAGATGGGTAACTTTTTTTTTTTGACGAAAGGAAGGAATGAAGAATGTGTCTGACTTGTGCCTATAAACTAAGGGACTAATGGTAGACAGGGTATCAATACAATTGTTATCGTAATTCAGTTAGGAAAATCTCTGAATGCAATTTAAATTTATCAAGTTTGAAGTCATTATTGATTCGGAACCAACTCTTATTCAGAAAAATATGTATACAGTGGCAAGAAATGCAGCTCCGATTTTCATGTAAGTGCAGGCTTTTCTTGCTACATTCATCTTTTTATGCCTTTTAGAATTCTGGTCCCAGCCTTCTATTTCCAGCATTGCCAGACAGGCTTCAGATTGGAATCTGTAGGAATGTACATCAGAACTTTCTCTTTTGCACTTCATGCTATTAAAGGAAGGCTGCAGGGAACAGAATTTATTACTTAGTGCCCTTTCACTTCTCTTGTGGACTCATGCCTGCATGGTGACTTGGTTGAGAACATGATTTTGAAAGGGATATTTTTTTTAAAAGCTTAAAATGGTAAAATTACATTTTGTCTTTGGCAAAAGTGTTGGTTTTCTCATTATATTTTCCAGGGGTAAACTTTAAAAATATACATTAATGCTCCATTCAGGTTGTGACTTACTTTAGAATTGTTATAGGATACTAATAGGATTGAAATGAAGGAATAGAGATTTCCTTCATTCCGGGTGATTACATGGATGTGTCCATGTGTTTTTCTCAGGAGCATTGGCCATGCTGAATGAGCTGCTGGGAATTCTGCCTCAGCAATACAGGTAGTCCTCGACTTACAACCATTTGTTTAATGACTATTTGAAGTAACAGTGGCACTGAAAAAAGTGACTTATGACCATTTTCCACACAACCATTGCAGCATCCCCATGATCACACGATCAAAATTTGGATGCTTGACAACTGGTTCATATTTACGATGGTCACAGTGTCCCAGGATCATGTGATCCCCTTTTGCGACCTTCTGACAAGCAAAGTCCATGGGGAGAGCCAGATTCACTTAACAGCCGTGTTGCTAACTTAACAACTGCAGGGATTCACTTAAAAACACTGGTAAGAAAGGTTGTAAAATGGGGAAATGCTCACTTAACAACTGTCTTGCTTAGCAGCAAAAACGTTGGGCTCAATTGTGGCCATAAGTCAAGGACTACCTGTATCTAGAGAACCATAGGTTCCCTACCCCGATTCTGATATTTCAGGTAGTTAGATTGATTCCCTTGCTGTTTGAAACTAAACTTTGCATGTCTTACCTCCATGACGTTGCACTGTTTCTGTTGAATTTATTTTTAAACTGACAGGATAGATGGTAGATGGGGCTGTAGTTGAGTAACACAGCTGTTCAACCAGGTGGACACCAGTCAGGTGTTGCAAAAAAAAAAAAGAGTAAAGCACTTGGGAAATGAGGTATTTTAGATTTGAGATTTCGGGAAATACTCCAGCTTGTAGCTAGGGTAGTGAATTATTATTTCCATCATGCAGTTTAAATTGGCTCATAATCTGGCTTTTATTTCTCTTCCTAGACAACTTCATAAAGCTTGTAGAACTTTCATAGAACTTCACCTGATTTGCTGTGTTAGGGTCCGATGGGGAAATAAAGTATTATTTGTCTTTAATTTGATTCAGCCTGTGTTTTAGGATGGCTGCTTACTAAAAGCATGCAAAACAGTTCCTTCTGAAACATTTCAAGTATGAAATGCCTCATTCCAAGCATGAGAAGTATCTCCCCCCCACCCCCCAAAACAGAAAAAAAAAGATGAGGCATTTGAAAATGAAATGCATTTTACGTACCTTAGTAAGTTAGTTGGTGAGGTTTTGCCTACTATGTGATCACACAAGTTTGGGCTGTTAGTAGATGGCTTTGCAGCTTCTTAGAAGTATTTGTTTTCCATTGTCTGTCTGCAACAGCACATGATTTTTGCAATTTTATGTATAGGAAAACACGTGTACAGCGCCATACGTATTTAGTTCCTTTTTAACATGGGCTACAATCTTGTATTGTACTATGCCATAATATGTCTTGGCGTGGCATGTTGTATGAACCTAGGCATTTGATTGATCTATAATGTTTTAATTTAGTGGTGTATATAGATGATATGTGACAGGTCCTGCAATCACACTTTTATATGAAAAAAGACAGATTTGGACGATTTTAATTAAATATGCTTAAATATGGAGATTAAACAAATCCTCAGAATAAATAAAAACATGTCAATTGCATAGTTTGTATGATATCAAAATATGGCTGGAGCCCTACATTATATTAATATTAAGCTATGGTTTAGTTTAACCTTTTTTTTCAATAAGCCACTGTTACTGATTTGTATGGTCATCTGAACCAAACACACCTATTGGCATAATGTGTAATCCTGTCCTATGCATAGTATTCAGAAATTCTCATTCAGTTTCAGGATTATTAGCAAGGTGTGGCTGCAACTGGGAAGTTAGCTGCCTACTATTTCTATCTGTTGGGTATGTTGAGACAAAATGAGGAGTTTGAAACTTTTAGTGTTTCCACACCTCTTGAAAGTGATGGCTTTGTTGGCTTTTGTTTCTCCACATGAGATTTCCTGTTGCTGCCCCTGCCCCTCTGAAAGGCATTTTCCCCCCTCCCCATATACATATTGTGCCAACCCTACTAGCATTTTGGGAGGCCCTTAAGATCTGGCTTTGTTCCCAGCCCTGAGGGTTATATGTCTGTGTCATGTTTTAATTTTTGTGGCTGATTTTAGTTCAGGCTGCCATATTTTGTTTCCTTTTTAAAACTCTTTTAATTGTATATTTGGATTTTGAAAACTGCCCAATCTCTTAGAGGGGTGGCCATAATAAATTTAATTAAAAATATATAAAAATAAAGCCCTTTATTTATTATGGTTCTTGGCACAATCAGCCATATGTTTACATTGGATTTGGCTTTTTTCTCCCATCTATCCTTCTCAATGATCTAGGTTAATCATCATCATCATCATCACCATCATTGCTTGATTAAGGCAGCTTTATGTGTTAGCTATTTTTTATTCCGAAAGCCATTTTGTTTACTAAAGAAGTGTATAAAAATCATGCTCACTCACTTCATATTCATATTGGTTTTTTTAACTGAGATATGGGATACACATGCATTATAGTACGTGACCTACATTTTATGGGTTTTAATATCTGAAATTGAATAGATCTGTATGTACTCTCACCCCACTTCCCCAAAAAAATATGTATTGTGCATTTCTCAGAAACAAGTATGCAAAGAATGTTTGGCTATGTACTTTTATAGTAGAGTAAAAGAAGGAAACTTAAAGAGTGGTTCCTTATTTATTCATTATGTTGTTCATAATAAGAAAATGTTCCTGCACGATTTTAAAATGGGATTCTGTAATGCTTCTGCATCCGTGTTATCAAGTCTCGGGATCATGGGCACACGAACTGCGAAGCGTTTCCCTTTGCTGAAAGCTGTCAGAATATCCATGATGTTTGCCAGTTTGTCTATAGAGCTGTGTACATTTGTGCTGACGTCAGTGTAGATACAAGCTAGTATGTAAACAGCTCTGCTTCTTTCTTGGAAAATGACCCAGTGTGGCTATTTAATAATGTTGTTGCCTTGTATCTTTGCACAGTGATCTTCGAGCACAATGAACCGAAAAAGGATGTGTTTTAACCCTCAGTGTAATAATATAGCATCTTTTCCCCCTCTGCATGGTGTTTGTCACAGTGGGATGTTCTGAACCTGCTCCTTGTTGAATTGTTCCCGACAGTGGGTATGATAAAAGATTGCAGAAGAAAGAGTGTGTACTATAAATGCTGGGAACACTGAATCCATATTTGAGAAACAGCTGCAATGAACTTTCTAAGAAGGAGATACCTTCTAGTTTTATTCTGCTTGTGGTACATTTGCTTCTTAATGCACAGAACTCTTGATACTAATCTTTGTGGCCAAAATTAAAAAATAGCATCTTCTTGGCTCAGGGGTTCCTTCTTGGCTTGTGCAGGTGGCAATAAACCATTGGTTTTGTCCATCTTAGGACATTATGAAGAACTGATATCAATCAGTTTGTTACCTTGAAGGAAAGTTCGTGGGTTCTACTTGTTAATTTTATTTGTTTTATTGTTCAGCCTTTTTGGTTTAGATATGTTTAATATTGTAAGACGCCCACAGTCGCCTTGTGGTGAGATGAGCAGCAAATGAATGAATGAACAAACGAACGAACAAATGGCATTAGATATTCTAAACCGTAAGCCAACTCTAGCTGCCAAGGTTTGAAAGCACCTCACAGATTTTTTTCTTCTTGCAGAAGTGACAATCAATCAGCTGACCAAGAGAATTTAAAATACTCTTCATCCAGAGACCGGAGTAGTTCTTCCTCCTATGGATTACAACCTTCAAATTCAACGGTGGTGTCTCGACATAGACATGATGATATCAGAGTCTCCACTGACCTCCAGAATGAAGAAAAAGGTATAAAGATGATCTTATTTGATATGAAGCAGTTACGGCTGTAAAAGAAATGAGTTAGTCTAGATACTTCATAACTGTCACCAAGCCTCTGGTCAGTTTTTATTGGAATTACTATTGTGCTATATTGAATTTTGTTATAGATGAGGTAGTTGAATCATCACAGTCTGTGTCAATTAGCAAAATGGTTTTTATAGGTAGAAACTTTTTTTAAATAGCAAGGTATAAGGAATATTGAAATACTGACCACTTCCTGTCCTGGCTTGTCTCCTGGAGGAGGATGCTATAAAGTATTTTTAATTTGAGGGCAGGAGAAATGATTGGCCAGATATGATGGCAGCTTCTTGCAACATCAGGACCTAACATTATTGGTCAATGGGGACCTTTCACCCCCCCAAAACAACAACAACAACAACAACAACATTGTCATCTTCTGCTGTAGGTTATGGTGTAATTTCCAAGCAATTCTAATGCTTTCCTTTAAAAAACTGGTTTTAATCCAGGTGGCTACAGTGTCAATGGAGGATCTGGGGAAAATACTTATGGTCGGAAGTCGTTGGGGCAAGAGCTGAGAGTTAACAATGTGACCAATTCTGATTTTACCAGTGTTCAGCATGGGAATCGTGCTTTAGTCACAAAAGACATGAGGAAAACACAGGGTAAGAACTGAGTGTGCCTGTAGAAAGTGGGCTGTTGGCTTTGAGTTGGTTTTATTATTATAGTAACCATAGGAAATGTCTCCTGAAATTAGAACCATGTTCAAGGGCTTGAAAATATGAAATTCTAATACTGGGTATAATTATACTATGGTTTATTTTAAATTAAGTGAACTGTTGCCCTGAGAACATTGTAATGAAAGGGAGTGGGTTGTAGTGGGTAGCGGCGGCCCTTTTTTACGGGTTTTGGTTTCTTTCTGAACAAAAATCCTGCAGCAAAGTTGGTTGTAGCTGTTTACCATTAGTTGTGACAAAGTAAACTAAACGTAGCCGATCTATTTTCATGAGAATGGATTGTTTATTATTATGGGGATTGGTCTGATTCTGGGAGAGAAGGACATGCATGTATGCCATTATCTCAATTTCTAGAGCGATCATTGTCTTACTCTGATGAGTCTCGACTGTCAAATCTTCTTCGGAGGATTACTCGGGAAGATGACAGAGATCGAAGACTGACTACTGTAAAGCAACTGAAAGAGTTTATTCAGCAACCAGAGAACAAACTGGTTAAGTATCCTTTGTTTTTGTTTTTTTCTTGACTAAGGTCTCTTTTGCTTTAACCCTGACTCCTGGTGCCTTCATGTAAAAGATCATCCAGGTTTCTACATAATGAGGCTTCGCCTTTTTCCAGGAAGGTCCTTCTTATGTAGCCTTTGTGTATTACAGATAGTCCTTGACTTGGGACCATAATTTCCATTGCTAATCAAGGTGGTTGTTAAGTGAGCTGTGCTTGATTTTACACCCGTTTTGGCCACAGTTGTTATATAAATCACTGCAGTTAAGTGACTCACATGATCATTAAACAAATCTGGCTTCCCCCATTGGCTTGTCAGAAGTCAGCTGGGAAGGTCACAAATGGGGATCACATGACCCCAGGATGCTACGACCATCCTAAAGGGCATTTGCCAAGTGCCCAAATTTTGATTGTGTGGACCATGTGAGTTCTGCGAGGGTCATAAGTGCAAGGACCGGTCATAAATTACTTTTCTCAGTGCTGTTATGAATGTGGCTAAATGAATGGTTATAAGGACTGCTTATAGTTCCTTTTGTCTGTAATTTTTTTAGTGAGAGTCAAGAATTCTATATTTATCCTCCAGCTTACATAAAAAGATGCTGACACGCTAAAAGATAAGGGAAGTGGAGGGGAAAAAAGGCTGGACCTATGAACGCCGAAGGCCAAAGCAAGCTCATCGCTCAAAAGCAAGCATTTATATTCTGTTTAGGCCAGACTGAGCTCCCCTGGCCAGCGGTTGAGTTTATGTAGCAGCTGATCTCCAGTTGGACCAGCGGATAGGAAAATAAATGATGGTAGCAGTTGCCATGAAAGAAGACCGCCTGAATGTCTGTGCGGATTCTCAGCCATCCAGGTCATAGGTGCTTTTATTTTTTTTCCTTCAAAAGGCACCTGGATTGTTTTTTTTCCTTGAGGAAGAAGAAGAAAAAGTTTCGTTTCTCATCCAAGAAGCTTCATCAGTTCTAATGGCAGGGAATGAAGCTTCTTGGGTGAGGAGCAAAATATTTTCTTCTTTTTCAATAACAACAACAACAAAAAAGTCCAGTTGCCTTTTGAAAAGAAAATAAAAGAAAATAAAATGCCTTTGAGAAGACAGCTTGAATTTGCATTGCAGTCACCCTGTTAGTGAAACCTTTCTACGTTGTCTCTTACAGGTACTTGTTAAACAACTGGATAATATCTTGACTGCCATACACGATGTGCTTAATGAAAGGTAAGCTGGAATAAGACATCTTTGAAAGGACGATCATTTCTGATCGGGTCCATCTGGGAATGGACAGCTATGGAGATCTCTGCAAGTGTTCTGTTTCCCTTTCAGAGCGTGCCATGTCCAACAGATGGCTTGGCAGCTTCCGGAAAGAAAATCCTCCAAACTGGAAGTCACTCAAGCTATTCTGGGGGTAATCTGGCCCTGAAACAAGCCAATTTAGGGGATCATCTGAAAGCTGCCATGCTGTGCTGTCCCCAAATGACATGATTCACAGGGGGTGGAATGTTCTGGCATTATCCTAAAAAGATCAATGAATTCTGCACCTCCTTTTAGCCAGTGATGAGGAAAGAAGTCACCAGAAAGCATCAAGAAAAGCTCTTTCCTCTTACCAGATTGTTTAGAGCGCTTGGTACAAACCATCAGCAGAAAAGTGGCTTCTTGAAACCGCCGCTCCTTAGTTTATTTAATGCCCCCCTGCTTTGAAGGTGTTCGTTGAACTGAGTGGCAAGGATGGGAGTAGAAATGTACAGGTAGTCCTTGACTTATGGCCACAATCGAACCCAACATTTCTGTGTCTAAGCAAGGCAGTTAAATGAATCCACACCCCCGTTGTACAACCTTTTTCTTTTTTTTGCCACTTTAGCCATCAGTGAATCACTGCCATTGTTATATGTATCATGCAGTCGTTAAGTGAATCTGGCTCCCCCCCCCATTGACTTTGCTTGTCAGAAGCCAGCTGGGAAAGTCACAAATGGTGATCAGACAACTCCAAAACACAGCAACTGTCATAAGTACATGCCAGTTGCCAAGTGCCCAAATTCTGATCACACGACCAGGGGGTTGCTGTAGTGGTAAGTGTGAAAACTGGTCATAAGTCGCTTTTTTAGTGCCGTTGTGGCTTTGAGCAGTCACTAAACAAATGATTGTAAGTTGAGGACTACCTTTATGTATAAATGGGAATTTACATCTGTGCGAATGAGATGCTGGCTTGAATGTATGAATGCATTCCTCGTAGTTTCTGTGTCTACTGTTTTTCACAAACCAACCTTCAGGAGCTATAACGATCAGTTCACTGCCATTTTAATTCCAGGCTGGTTTGTCACTGGATGAAATGCTATATTTCATAACCAACTGTCCTTTTTTTTCCTTCTTCCTGTTCATAAATGCAGTAGCAAATTGCTTCAAGAATTAAGACAGGAAGGGGCTTGCTGTCTTGGCCTTCTTTGCGCTTCTTTGAGCTACGAAGCTGAGAAGATCTTTAAATGGATTTTTAGCAAATTTAGTTCCTCCACTAAAGATGAAGTTAAACTGCTTTATTTGTGTGCAAGTTACAAGGCGTTGGAGACTGTGGGAGAGAAGAAAGCCTTTTCATCCGTAATGCAAGTAAGAATCAAATCGGAGATTGTTTTGCTTTTCAGATAAAGATCTAAGTCCCAGCTTATGTCTAAGCAAAAGTTTCTGTTTGGTTAGTGACATGCAGATGAATGAGAAATTATCAGTCAGTGGGTATCTACCTACCTACCTACCTAGATCTTCTTTTAATGACCCATAATACCTTGTGGGGTGGAGTTTGGGCAACTGAATGGAGCTAACAGAGTGTTTACTGGCCAGATGCCCTTCCTGTGGCCAATGTGGAGTTTTGTTCAGCAGATATA
>AZIM01000554.1:477566-505988 GCA_000516915.1 Ophiophagus hannah | reverse complement strand
TCCCCTGGTCCTTCTCTTCGCTAGACTAGCCATGCCCAGTTCCTGTAATAGTTCTTCATATGTTTTAGCCTCTAGTCCCCTAATCATCCGGTTGCTGTTCTCTGTACTCTTTCTAGAGTCTCAACATCTTTTTTATACTGTGGTGACCAAAACTGGAAAAAGTAAAAGGGAAAATCCATTATTTTCCTCTCTTATCTTTTTCTAGCATGTAGAAATTTTATTAACCAATTAATATCTCTCCTCTCCCAAATAGCAGCCTATCAGAAAGAGACCAGTTTTTGTAGAGGTTGGAAGTGACTATTGCAGAAATAAAGCAGAATGCTGCTTGTTGCTGAGCTAAATTAAGAAGTGGGTTTCCTTTTATCGCAGGTCCCTGAGCAGCTTCGGAGCTGGAGAACTTGTTGAATGCACAGAACAACTAGAGCTGCTTCCTGGGGAGGACATCAACCTGCTTATTGGAGGGGCCAAAGAAAAAATAGGTACTCCAAGTTAAAGCTTATGTTAACTCAATGGGGGTTCAGCTTACTTCCACACCCATCCATTGGTGGTGGTGGTGGTGGTAGTGGTGGTGACGACTTTATTGTGGGATTAAAAAAGCCAGCCTGAAGTTGATGGATATTAGCAACTCTATATCTGCTGACGCTCATTGTAGATATGAAGAAGCTCCTTCCAAACGTGTTGTCTCCCGATCCCAGAGAACTTCAGAAAGCCATTGAGGTTCAGCTGTTGAGGAGTTCTGTCTGTTTGGCCACAGCCGTAGGCTACCTCGACCAGGACCAGAAATGGCAGCCCATGACAGAGTGAGCATGGCGTGGTGGTCGGATGGTTGGGATAGGTTTTATGGAAGGCTAGCAGCTCGAATAATTCTTGGATGTGCTGCTTGGTTTTCCAGGAACTTGACCAAGTATTTGAAGCAGACGTCCCGCATTGCTCTTGGGCCTTTACGCCTGTCCACCTTGACCATTTCTCAGTCTTTGCCCGTCCTCAGCACTCTGCAGCTGTACTGTTCATCCGCGTTGGAAAACACGGTCTCGAGCCGGCTGTCCTCCGAGGTATATGCCTTTGCCTCCTGAACAGGAAAGACAGGACAGGACCAGGACATCTGATATGGATGGCTGCTCTTGGTTGTGGCCTGCCCTGGCCAAGTGTGTGAATTTAGAAACTCCCGACCTTAAAAGACTTCCTTATACAATGGAGAACAAAGTCCAGACCAGGCAAAATACTTTGAGAATAACCACCCTAGGCTTCAAATATTAACATTATGGGGGTTAATATCAAGTCCTATTCTGTAGTTATCTTGCTGCTTTTTGGGGGGAGTGGGAGTGGATTTTATTGTCTGAGGGTATTTCATAACCAATCTTGCTTTTTTCATAAAAAATATTTAAAGATCTGTGGTTGACCGTCACAATAGTAGTAAAACCCTAACTATAATTCTAACTCTAAAACATAATCATAAAACAATAAACACATAACTACTGTAATACTAGAAGTCATCACCACTGACTTTTCATTACTGTATTGTCAAACACCTATGATTAATGAAGAGGTATGTAGACAGGTATACAGCACATACTTTAAGAATGTGTCAGGTTCTGTGTAGGACTCTTTCTATTAGAAGCTGGAGGAAAAGGTGTCTTACAGCCCACCCACTACTCATATCCTTTGTTTTTTTTTTAATAGGATTGCCTCATTCCCTTGTTCAGCGAAGCCTTGCGTTCATGTAAGCAACATGATGTAAGGCCGTGGATGCACGCTTTGAGATACACCATGTTCCAAAATCAGTTGCTGGAGAAACCGAAAGGTATAGATGCTAAACACATGTGCATTTTGATAAGGAGATTCTAGAATTGCCTCACTGACAAAAGTGTAGCAGTTGTATTAAAATCTGCAGTTTGTTTCTCAGATCTGAGCCATCTATGATCTCATGAATGCCTGTTCTGGGACAATCTATAGCTATTTCCCCATATGGTACAGTTAAACAGAATGCAAAATCTCTCCACCTGATTTTCTGCCTTAAAGTTTAAAAAGAAGGAAAGGCTTATTTAATCAGGATTAGTTGCTGTTGGATTTAAGAGAACCTAGAAGTTGAGATCATACTTTTAAATAAAGGGAAACACTATTTAGATCCAATGTTTGGTAATATTATTCAAGAGGAGAGATTAAATATCTTTAATTAGAATAGAGCTGGAAGGGACTATCAGTCGTTCCACTGACTGATGGTTCTAACTGTCAGGAAATTTCTCCTTAGTTGTAAGTTGCTTCTCTTCTTGATTAGTTTCCATCCATTGCTTCTTGTCCTGCCTTTTTGATGCTTTGGAAAATAAGTTGACCCCCCTCTTTTTTTTGTGGCAGCTCCTCTTCTCTCACCTCTGATTCTTTTAGTTCACCACTTTTGGGTTTCTGTGTTTTCAGAGCAGAGTATTCCAGTTAAAAGCCATTTAATGGAACTGGGGCTGACAGCTGCAAAATTTGCTAGGAAACGTGGGAACGTGGCCCTGGCAACGCGACTGCTTGCTCAGTGTAGCGAAATTCAGCTAGGGAAAACCACCACAGCCCAGGAGTTAGTCCACCACTTTAAGAAGCAGCTGGCACCGATTCAGATGGACGAAAAATGGGGTCCTGAGCTTGAAATAGAAAAGACAAAACTGTTGTACACAGCTGGTAAGTGCCGCTTGTGTAACTTTCTCAAAAATCACTTTTCAGTACTCATCATGTTTTCTTTAATTAATTAAATTTATATGTTGCCCAACTCACTATCTGAAGCGACTCTGGATTTAGCCGGCTTTCATGAAATTTGCAGATCACACTGATAACTTGAGAAATTAACTTATGTCTAATTTTCCACATGGGACTTGGATTAAGGTGAAAACTTAAATTTGAGTTTATCTAAATTCATGGTAAGAGCCAGGTTGATGTAGTGGTGAAGGCACCAGGTTTAAAGCCAGGAGACTCTGAGATCTAGTGCTGCCTTAGGCACCTAGCCAACTGGGTGACATTGGGCCAGACACTTTCTCTCAGCCCTAGGAAGGAAGCAATGGCAAACCATTTCAGAAAAACCTCACCAAGAAAACTGCAGGGACTTATCGAGGCAGTCTCTGAGAAGGGGAAAAAAATTACAACAGTTCTTGCTACATTAGTAGAATATCAAATGGGGATTTTAAACTCTTTTAAGATGACTTTTTCTCAAATTCTGTGTCAAGTTGGAAAGTGGCAAAACATTTTGAAAAGCACATCTGCATCAAATATTCTGGGTTAATGCAAAGAATGTTACAGTTTTTTTCATTTTTAGCAGTGATGCTTTATATCTGTGTCTCCCCCCTCCCGGGGTGGGTTGTTAAGGCAACCTTCATCTCTGTAATGTGCAGAGCAAAAATGCCAGCTTCTCGTTCTACCAGTGTCTGCCACTAAAATGGCCTCCCCTGTTTTCAGGCCAGTCCACCCACGCCATGGAAATGCTGAGCTCCTGTGCCATATGTTTCTGCAAATCTGCCAAAGCCGAAAGTGCTGTGGCCAAGTCCATTCTGACCTTAGCCAAGTGGATCCAAGCCGAGTGGAAGGAAATTTCAGGGCAGTTGAAACAAGTGTATCGAGCACGACAGCAACAAAATCTCACAGGCCTTTCTATGCTGTCCAAAAACATCTACACCTTGATTGATCTGCCATCCGTTAACTCCATGGAGGAAGAGTATCCGAGGATTGAAAGTGAATCCACAGGTAAAAAAGATCCGGAGCTGGCCCTTTTTTTTTTGCTTTGTCTACCTAGG
Organism: Ophiophagus hannah; assembly: GCA_000516915.1. Classification (NCBI taxonomy): domain Eukaryota; kingdom Metazoa; phylum Chordata; class Lepidosauria; order Squamata; family Elapidae; genus Ophiophagus; species Ophiophagus hannah. The sequence goes on along the minus strand of AZIM01000554.1, from coordinate 502,224 downwards.
AGGTGGTTGACGGACCAATAGCAGATCCCACCTCACCCTCTATACACCCTGTTCCTACTCTCCCTACCTTTTTAAAGTAATTTTAATCGTAATTTATATTTTATTTTCCTTCCTTCCTTCCTTCCTNCTTCCTTCCTTCCTTCCTTCCTTTTTATGGTCCTGTAATCCCTTAATTTGGGGTAGAATGGATGGAGCTGAGCGTTTACTGGCCAGATGCCCTTCCTGATGCCACATGGAGTTCACAGCAAATATTTTTTCTTTGTGCCCTAGGAGAGAAATATATGTTGCTACCTACTCTCAACTTTGAGTGGGAGGCCAGTGTCTTTACCATTAGGCCACCACGCCTGCCTGCCTGCCTGCCTGCCTGCCTNNNTGCCTGCCTGCCTGCCTATCTATCTATCTCTCTATCTATCTATCNTCCCTGCCTCCCTCCCTCCCTCCCTCCCTCCCTCCATCTATCTATCTATCATCTATCTATCATCTATCTTTGTATAGTTTTATTGTTTTTAACCTTGTAAGCTGCCCAGAGTCGCCTTGTGAGATGGCAGGCAGACAAATCTAACAAATAAATAAGTCTTTGATAGTCTGGCATCATGCCATTCAGCTGAGATCTTTCTCTCTGCTTGTTACTTGAAAGGTGGACAACTGGCCTTTTTTTTTTTTTTTTGAGATAACCACACCGCTTTGTTCTCTTTCTCCAGTCAACATCGGTGTTGGAGAACCTGATTTCATTTTGGGGCAGCTGTATCGCCTCTCTTCAGCCCAGGCTCCCGAAGTAGCGAAATCATGGGCCGCTCTAGCTAGCTGGGCTTACAGATGGGGCCGAAAGGTGGTTGACAATGCCAGGTAAATCCAGGTCTTTAAATTGATTGGGGCTCTGAATACGTCTGAAGTTAATAACTTCCTGTAAATGGATTTCAAGTGGAATCATCATAAGCCTGTCCAGTCTAAGGCAGAGGAAGATAACTGAATAAGCTGACTGAACAGTAGGTTATTTGCAAAAATCTGGCAAAGCTATGTTAGAACCACCCAAATAACTTAACTTTTGGAAAAAATTCTTTGATGTTACAGTCAAGGAGGTGTGCGCTTGCTGCCAAGAGAAAAATCTGAAGTTCAAAGCCTACTTCCAGAAAACATTACAGAAGACGACAGAGAGAAAATCTACAACATTCTTGGACAGGCAGTGTGCCGGCCTGCTGGGATTCAGGTTAGCCTAAAATTTGCAGATGAATAATGGCTGAAAAGTCAGATTCAGCACTGTCTTTGCTTACAAAACTATTAACAGTTTTCTATACGAATCTGCTAAATATTAATCGAACGGCCAATGTTGCTAGATCACTATTGCGTGGGCATTTCTTTATATATTTGAGGGCCCTATACTTTTGTGCAATCAGAAAGGAACAAGATATGCTACTTAAAACATTGAAAATGTAATCGATGTCACTTTGGTGTAAATCAATGGACAGCATGAACCTGCCTAAAACTGTCTTGCTTAAAAATTACCCTTGACTGAAATAGGATGAAAAATGTTGTATTTGCCAACTTGTAATCAGCTTTGGTGTTACCCGGCGTAATCTTTACATTTAAATCTCCCTTCAGGATGAGGATATAACCCTTCAGATTGCAGAGAATGAAGACAACGAGGAAGATGATATGGTGGACGTGATCTGGCGCCAGTTGTTGACAAGTTGCCCCTGGCTATTGGACCTGGAAGAGAATTCAACTGAGGGACTCATCAAAGTGTGGAGAAAAGTTGTAGACAGGATCTTCAGCCTTTATAAGCTTTCCTGTAGTGCCTATTTTACTTTCCTGAAACTTAATGCTGGCCAGGTAGGGCAGTTGTGCTTTTTGATCTGTTAAGCCATCAAGGTTTGTAAAAAAACCTGTTCTCTCAGCAGAGCTGGTTTCCTCTTTTGATCTGTAGGTTCCTCTTGATGAAGATGATCCCAGATTGCACCTCAGGAATATTTCAGAACAGAGCACTGATGATGTCATTGTAATGGCCACCTTGAGGTTGTTAAGGCTGCTTGTGAAACACGCTGGGGAACTGAGGCAGTATCTCGAGCACGGACTGGAAACGACTCCTACAGCTCCATGGCGAGGTATGGACATTTTTAGCAGTTCAGCATTCTGTTCTCTTAGTCTTCAAGCTGTTTGAGAGAAATAAAACCAACTTGAGTTAACAGGCTACAATTAATTGGTTGTAATTATCCCATGGTGGTTATCTTTGCATTTCATGGGGCTAAATTTTGAATATGGTAGACCTGGTAAAAATACACTTTTCCTCCCTTCCTTAAAGAACTTAAGGAATTTTATTCATTTGTTAAATGTATATGCTGACACCTCATTGTTGAATGAATATTGAATTGAATATTTTCTTTTGTGATATTGTGGGGCACTTCACAAATATGTGTCTATTTCTTGCCCTGAGTTTCACAGCTTCATGGCACAAATGGAATCTCTTGTGCATTTGGAACTCAAAAGATATTTTCTTGACAGGGTGTGAAAGTGTACGATAAATATAGAATATGACTAAGCGAACATTGCTAAAAAGGCCAATGAATTTTACGATGTATCGACCAAAATATGTGCTTCAAAATATTGGCTGCCTTCTGCATTGTTTTGAGTTCACCCCTTAAGAGTTCTGCACAGACTGGCTTCTGCTGGGCAAGATAGCTGTTTGCAGTAGCTCTATTAGTAACAAGCATTTTCACGCTTGAGCTGTAAGACAGTCAAGGATGGGGCATGTGCTAACAAGAGATTATATTCATTAGTAAGTGTTTCAGGGCAGTAAGACTTAATTGTGGTTTTAAGTGGTCAAACACAAAAACAACACTCTTTTGGGTGCGGCGTGCCAATCAATTCTTTACGCTGTCTACTTTTTGTCTTCGTAAAGGCATAATTCCTCAACTCTTCTCACGTCTAAACCACCCGGAAGTGTATGTTCGACAGAGCATTTGCAACCTTCTGTGCCGAGTAGCACAAGATTCTCCTCACCTCATCCTGTACCCTGCAATTGTTGGCACTATTTCTCTGAGCAGCGAATCTCAAGCCTCAGGTATTTTTGATTCAGTATTTTTTGAAATGCCTCATTTCTCTAGGTGGTTTGTCTTTTAGCTGTGTTGCAAGTCCTTTTGCCAGAAAATGTATATATTGCAGGCTTTTTATCTTATTTCATACTGTTGCAAAGTTTCACCTTTGCATGCGCAGGATCTAGCTAGTCCGTGAATCACACTCCCTGTGCCAGAGAACCTGTACTCAGCATGAAGCACATTATCTTGGAAATGCTAACATGAGCAGGACATCTCTTATTTATGCTGTTTCACTCTTACGGCAGTTCTTCCCTTTCTATTCAAAGGGTTCCTCCCCCTCTTCTGAAGAATAGACGTCTAAGAATAAGAAAGCCCCATTTTATAAACACGGCTTCCATTGTAGGTGATCTCGCAGACACATACACACACACAAATTTGCCTTATACCAAATTTCATAAATAGAGCAATGAGAAGGGGCACATGACTCAGATTTGAAGTTGTGATGGTAAGTCCCCTTCAACAGTCAGGCTCCATTATGGTTGCATATTGAGGACTACCCGTATTGATATTCCGTTGGAAAATTGGCATGACCCCTGTGGGTGAACACTGATGCTGATTCATCTTTGAATTTAACTTCTACAAGGAACCAACTTTGTGGTTCTGACCCTCCATAGCTTGTCTTTATGTTGGACCAATACAGCTGAGGTGGCCAATATGGGCTCACACTAGTCTAAGGATGTGTAGATAATTTAACCAAGTTAACTCTGCTAATCTGTAGTCAACTTTTGGATTTTTGTCTATTAAGACTCACTCTCTTTTCCCTTGAAAACCTAGGGAGCAAATTCCCCTCGGCAATTCCTACCTTTTTGGGCAACATTCAAGGGGAAGAACTGCTGGGCAGCGAGTGTGATGGGGCAAGCCCTCCTGCTTCTCAAGAGAGCCTAAAGGACGAGGCCAAATTGGGCTTAAATGAAGACCAGGCAATGATGCAAGACTGCTACAGCAAAATTGTCGAGAAGCTGTCAGCTGCAAACCCAACAATGGTGTTACAGGTATAGTTTCTATCTTATTTTTGCTGCTTGTGTTTAAGTTAGAGCTTCCGTGCTTTAACAGTTCTGGCTTGAAGCAGGAAGGAATCTGTGGTCTTTGCCTTTGGGAAAAAGAGCCTTGGGAAATCCATTTCTGCCTTTGTACCATTAAAAGAAACGTTTGCGTTGGTGTCAATCCAGGTTCAAATGCTTGTAGCTGAGCTGCGCCGAGTCACCGTTCTCTGGGACGAACTTTGGCTGGGTGTCCTTTTGCAGCAACACATGTATGTCCTCAGGCGCATTCAGCAACTGGAAGATGAAGTAAAGCGAGTCCAGAATAACAACACCTTACGCAAGTAAGCTTTCTCTCCCAATGCACAAGATGATGTGCTGCCTCCTGAAATGTCCTCTGAGAATTTAGTTGGATGGTTTCTCAAAGAACTTTTAACCAAAAAAAACAAAAACACCTTAGGAGTTTCATTCTTTTCCCTGAAAACAGGATGCTCTTATTTCCCAAATTTGCAGACAGGTTAACTGTAAATCACAAGAGATACTGATATCTGTACAAAAAGTCCATAATCTCTTCTTCTGCATACAGGTAGTTCTCAACGGATGGCTTTTAATTGAGCCCTGAATTACTATTATACATTAAGTGGGTCACCACAGAGACTGAGTCTCCATTATGACCTTTGTTGTGGCAGTCATTAAGTGAATCCATTGTCCGCAAAGGGTGGTTTTTGCCAGAAACAAAAGCCTAAATTGGGATCATGTGAACACAGGGTGCTGCAAATCATAAGTGTGGGCTAGTTGCTGAGCATGGGATCCTGTGATTACATGACCTTAGAGGGGGCTAAGCTGTTAGAACTTTGAATCTGCGTCATAAATAAACCAGTGGACATCTGTCATAACTTTGAAGGATCACTAAGTGACCAATTGTAAGTCAAGGACTACCTGTGCCTTTTTATGACTAGGTAGAAATTAAGGCTCAGGGTTTTTTTTTCCAGATTTGTAATGGAATGCTAATAAAAACTGCACTATTTGTAGTTTTAGTTGTTCTTTAGATAAGGGACAGTTTCCCCTAATTGCTCTTCATTTCTTCCCTCTTCCTTTAAGAGAGGAAAAAATAGCCATCATGCGTGAAAAGCACACAGCCTTAATGAAACCCATTGTGTTTGCCCTGGAACACGTGCAGAGCATCACTGCCGCACCCACTGAAACGCCCCACGAGAAGTGGTTTCAGGATAATTATGGAGATGCCATCGAAAACGCCTTGGAAAAGCTAAAGAACCCTTCAAATCCTGCAAAGCCGGGAAGCAGCTGGATCCCTTTCAAAGAGGTAGGGTTCCCCCCCTCCCCCCCCGCTTATTTAGTTGAAGTAGAAGCAGCTTCACTATGTGTGCATTAGATCAGTGGCCCCCAACCTTTTGGGCACCAGGAACCGTTCTGTGGAGAGAGGTTTTTCCGTGGACCGGGGGGTGGGGGCATGGTTTCATGTGCTGCCTGCATCCCACGGATGGGGCTTCACTTGTTTGTGGGGCCCGGTTTCTGGCATGCCACGGACCGGGGACCCCTGCATTAGATAATTGGGTAGGGATACAATAGAGTATCGAAGAGTTCATTCTTGATTTGCAAAGTTTGGTGTTGCATCCCTTGCCAAGTGAATTCTGATTCCCAAGAAGAGGGACTTGGAATGGTGACTACTGTAATCCATAGATCCGAAGATAAAAGCATCAGACTGAGTGAAACTCTCCCTATATAATGGGACAAATATTTTTTTAATGGTTCCTTTGTAGAATGTAGAGTTTACACATCAAGTGGGTTAGTTTCTTTTTAATAATTTATCTCCAAAGTTAAAATATAAAATCGGGAAAGAAAGAAAAAACAAGCAACAAACATCAAATGCTGACAATGTAAAAAAAAAGTGTATAAAATAACAGAATAAGGCAAGGGACCTTGGAGGTCTTCTAGCTCAACCCTCTGCTCATAACGGACCTTTTCTTAACTGGTCTGTATTTAAAAAACAGGTGATGCTCAACCTTCAACAGAGAGCCCAGAAGCGGGCCAGCTACATTTTGCGCCTAGAGGAGATCAGCCCCTGGCTGGCTGCCATGACCAACACGGAGATAGCCCTCCCCGGAGAAGTGTCTGCCAGAGACACGGTCACCATACACAGCGTAGGAAGCACCATTACCATTCTGCCAACCAAAACCAAACCGAAGAAACTGCTGTTTCTGGGCTCCGATGGGAAAAACTACCCGTATCTTTTCAAAGGTAAGTCTTTTAGGGCGGAATTATTTTAGCGATGAGATAGCGACTGGAGATGCCAGAGTTCTCTCAGTCTCTGTTACTCCCATTGGATCACTTTAATTATTAAGTCGGCAGGTGCATGTGCTTACAAGAACCCAATGCTGCCTTTAGGAATCCGTGTAAATATCCAGGCAGAGTGCTGGCCAGGAATATTGACTGTACAATGATACAGGTAGTCCTTGACTTTACGGCTGTTTGCTTAGCGAACATTCGAAGCTGCAACGGCCCTGGAAAAGTGACTTACAACCAGTCCTTGCACTTAAGACTGTTGGCAGCATCCCACAGTCAGGTGATTGCGATTCGGGTGCTTGGCAACCGGCATGTATTTACGATAGTTGCAACATCCTGGGGTCACGTGATCACCATTTGTATCCTTCCCAGCCAGCTTCCAAGGAGCAAAATCAATGGGGGAAACCGGATTCGCTTAATGTCCTCTAGCTTAACCCTCGCAGCAAAAGAAGACCCTAAAGTTGGGTGTGATTCACTTAACAATCACATCGCTTAGCAACGGAAGTACTGGTCCCAATTATGGNGAACTGACCCTGGCAGAAGCCATTTTCCTGGTTCAGCATTGCCGCACAGTGTGGAGGGGGGAGGTGGTTGGAATGTAGTGCTTTCTCGGGAGAACCAAGGTCATCTGGGCGATGGAGGGAGGGGGAGATGATTATGTGAGAAGCCTACCAGTTAACCTAATTGGCTGATGTGATCAATGAAGGGAAGGGGTCATTACTGGTTTGGGGAAAAGTTTCTCGCAGGGAGAAAAGTGCCATTTGAAGTCTAGACAAGAATCTGGAGGCACTTCGGTCCGCTCGGAAACTTCCCCCCAAACAAGTCCAATGGCACAGTACTTTAACTGCAGTACATCCCCGGGGGAGGCCCCTGTCGGGAGTACATATATAATGTCTCCTAGAGTTCTAGGAATAGAGGGTGCCTCTTCCATTCCCCATCCAAGGGCCATCTAGAGGCTGGCATCTAGATTGTTGGGGGTGATAGGCTTGAGGTATATAAGTCTTAAGTGCTCTTGCTATTGTTCCTGGTCCTTCTCTCCCTTGTTAGCGAAGGAGAGTTAAGGACCTCTACCTGTTTCCACAGCCATAAAAATAGTCTGAGGAAAGGAAGGAATCTCTGGCTTGCAGTTCTGATCAGGGCAGATCTCAAAAAAAAAAAAAATCCCATCCCATCCACCTTTGCTGCTGTGGAAAGAAAGCTCTTTCTTGACTTAAAACTGTTTAGTGACCATTCAAAATTACAACATCGCTGGAAAACATTTTTCGTACTAAAGACCATTGCAGCATTCTGAGGTTCATGTGATCAAAATTCAGACACTTGGCAACTGGCTCGTATTTATGACAGTTGTAGAATCCTGGGATCATGTGATCCCCTTTTGTCAACGGGGGATGCTGGATTTCCTTAAAAACTGTGTTACTAACATAACGGCAGGGATTCACTCTACAATGGTGGCAAGAAAGGTAGCAAAATGGGGCAAAATTCATTGGACAACTGTCTTGCTTAACAACAGAAGTGTTGAGCCTCAATTGTGATTATAAATTGAGCACTACCTGTGCACAGGCCCCAAACCCCAAGGGAGCCTGTGCTGGGAGCAAGGAAGGAATGTCCCACGTAACCCTCCTTGTCTGCTTTTCTGCACAGGCCTTGAAGACTTGCATCTGGATGAACGGATCATGCAGTTCCTGTCAATTGTCAACACCATGTTTGCTACAATCAATCGCCAAGAGACGCCTCGTTTCCATGCCAGGCATTACTCGGTGACTCCCCTGGGAACAAGATCAGGCCTGATTCAGTGGGTGGATGGAGCCACGCCTTTGTTTGGGCTCTACAAAAGATGGCAGCAGCGGGAGGCAGCATTACAAGCCCAGAAGGTAAACACCACACGAGGTTCCCGCTTTTGAAAGACTGTACATTGTTTGGCATTCGCATTCCATAAATGATTGCAGTTAGGTGGGATCGCTTGAAACTCTGATCAGATGGTTACTTTTCCTGAGATTTTTTGGGGGGAGTTGTATTGATTTTTGGGGTGATTATATTTGACTCCTATACCAATTTTTTTTCCATTGAACGCCTTAATTTCTCCACCATCTCAAGCTGGAGACTTCAGGAGAGCATGCATATTTAAAGCAGGAAAAGAAACCTGAGCTTAGAGAGCAGCCATTCCCTAACCCTGATGCCCTCCAGCTCTCTTTGCAACTCCCATAATCCCTGCCTGCTGGGGACTCTGGGAAAACAGATCTGGATGGTATTGGGCTGTAACCCCCTTAACACATAGTCTATTATTTCCTGGAGGGTATTCATTAGGTAAGGTTGGCCTCAAGGCAGGGAGAGGTTTGCCTTCTGACCTGTTGAGTTTGAGCATCACAGTTGCAGGTAACTGTTGAAAGGAATGTCTTTAATACAAAACTGGATCTTGGAAAGAAGTTGGGCAGTCAGTCAGAAATATACGTTATTTATTTTGTATGTACTTATACTGAGGAAAGATTGTCTTCCTCACTCTTCTCAGCTTAGAGCAGTGGCCCCCAACCTTTTGGGCACCAGGGACCAGTTCTGTAGAGAAAGGTTTTTTTGCGGGCTGGAGGGGGTGTGGTTTTGCATGCTACCTGTATCCTGTAGATGGGGCTTCACTTGTTTCTGCAGCCCAGCTGCTGGCATGCTGCAGACTGGTACTGGTTCACAGATCGGAGGTTGGGTACTCCTGGCTTAGAGTTTAGTAATCCATATGGTATTATTTCTCTTTATATAATAAAGCGGATACAAGATGCATCAGCTGACAGGCAAGTCACATAATCTTTAATTTAGAAGTGTTGTATTTTCTTGTCCCATCCAGAATAACGATTTGAAATGGGAATAGTAAAAGGGTAAATCCTTAAGATTTGTTATCCATCATAAATTATGGGACAGCTGATAATGCGTAATATTACATACAGCGTGTAGCACCGTTGTTCTAATAACATTCTTTGGATTGAGCTGAGCTGGGCAAAGCACATTTAACAGACTGTGTTTTTATGTGCAGGATTCTTATCAGGCCCCACAAAACCCAGGGATTGTACCCAGACCCAGCGAACTCTACTACAGTAAAATTGGACCAGCCTTGAAAGCAGTTGGACTTAGTCTGGACGTCTCCCGTCGAGACTGGCCCCTGAATGTCATGAAGTCCGTTTTGGAGGAATTAATGGAAGCCACACCACCCAGTCTTCTAGCTAAAGAGCTTTGGTCGTCATGTGCCACACCTGATGAATGGTGGAGAGTGACCCAGGTAACACATTAAAGACTTTGGGTGTATGTTGTGTTATTTAGATAATGCTGGCCCCCAACTTTGACACTCTTTCTCAAGGCTCTGAAGACCTGGTTTTGCCAACAGCCTGGAGAACCCAGAGTGGGATGGAGCCCATCAAGTGGCTTATTTGACTGATCGTTGTCACCAGGAGTAGAGGACTATTGCTTTTTACTGTTTTTTAATGAGATTTTTATCTTTGTAAGCCATCTGGAGTCACTGAGTGTGAGTTAGGCAGCCATATATATTTTCTTAAATAAGAATAGATTTATCTGTACCACTCAACTTTTCGTTTGGATTTGCTAGACCTTTAAATAATAATTAAAAAAAAAAACAGAGTCATTTCCAAAATGGTTTCTCTCCCTTCATAAAGACATAATCATCAGACATGATTTCAGAGTTATGTAATGACTCTGGAGGTCCATTAATTTTTATTGTAACACTGGCAGTTCTACTAAACGCTTGTCCATGTGTAGGAGGGGGGCTTGGAGGAGGATTCCAGGCCCAGGTGTGACAATTCCCCAACCGGCTGTTCAACAACCCTGGAAATGGAGAAACGTGCAACACACAATTCTCCCTGTCTATATGACACACTCCAAAGATACAATTACATTTACCGCGAATGGATTCTGTGTGTGTGTGTATGTGTTGACATTGTTCCCTTGAGTGGTTTTCCTATTTAGGACGCACTTATGTAAGCATTGGTGAGCAGGGGGGAGGGGGTTGGGGAAAGGAGGTGGTGAGAAAATAGATTACTTACAGTTTAAATACTTTTTCCCTCTTCCAAGTCGTATGCACGATCGACTGCGGTGATGTCAATGGTTGGCTACATCATCGGTCTCGGAGACAGACATCTGGATAACGTGCTGATTGACATGACCACAGGAGAAGTTGTGCACATCGATTACAACGTTTGCTTTGAAAAAGGGAAGAGCCTGCGAGTGCCAGAGAAAGTCCCCTTCCGGATGACCCAAAACATCGAAACTGCCTTCGGAGTAACAAAAGTGGAAGGGGTTTTCAGGCTTTCTTGTGAACAGGTAAGTGGGAAGGATCAGGGCCAAAAATGGAAGATCAGATCCTTGAGACCCTTTCTTTCTCTTTCATCATATTGCTTACATTTAGTCCTCAATATACAACCACTTATTGACCGAAGTTATGAAGGTTCCTCCCCCACCGAAAATGTACTTATGACCTGGTTCCAAAGTTCTGAGGCCACTTCCCCCCCAATGGTCATGTGACTACATTTCGGCTGCTTGGCCACCAGCTCACATTTATGAGCGTTTGCATTTTTACAACATTTTAGCCAAAAACCAGTATTCCAGTTTTCAGCAAAAACATCCCATAGCAAATAATGGATTCACTTAATTCGCTTTAGGAAAAAGATTGTAAAATCAGATCCGGTCACATGATGACCCGCTTTACAATGGTCATGCCTTAGGACCATAATGGGTAGTCTCCATTATGGTCATAAGTCGAGGACTGGCAGTATTCCCTTTTGAAAGAGACCTGCCTAGGCCCTGTTGCTAAGTTGTTGGACAGAAACACTCCCTTTCTGTAAACGTTGAGCTGGGCTCACGGGTAATGCAGCTGTTCTTGAAACAGGTCCTGCACATCATGCGCCGAGGACGGGAAACCCTGCTGACGTTACTCGAAGCTTTTGTCTATGACCCGCTCGTCGACTGGACTGCAGGTGGCGAAGCAGGGTTTGCTGGAGCTGTGTACGGCGGTGGAGGTCAGCAAGCAGAGAACAAACAGAGCAAAAGAGAAATGGAGAGGGACATCACCCGCAGTCTCTTCTCCTCGAGAGTCGCAGAAATAAAGGTATCATCGACATCCCTTGATACGGGTTTGCATTTGAAAGAGCTAAATATACCAATAAGCACTTCAGTAATTTTAAATTATTTTATATTTAAATTATTGTACAGAGATGATCTTGAAGAAAACATTCAACAGCTGTTAAGTAAACTTAAGCTTACGGGCTGGAGATCCAGCTGGCACTTAGCCTGTGAGAGTGAGACAGAAGCTCAAGATTTCCCCTCCTTTATTCTCTTTCATATAAAAGTGGGGAGAGAAAATCCCTGTTAGGCGTTCTTGATTCTCTTACTCTACCCATTAACAATAGAGTAGCAAATAATAGTCCTTGGGTAAACTGTTTCCTAATCTGGCTTATTTTTAAGGGTTCACCATTACACTATTTCAAATTTTCTTTCAGACAAAAGTTGGTATATATTTTAAATTTTAAAAGTATTTCTCAGCTATAGATGTGGAAACCAAAGCTCCTAAATTATTGCCATAATAATAATGAAAGGATTCTAATCACTGAGCCCTGATGGAGCAGTGATTAGAATGCAGTATTGCAGGCTAATTCTGCCCACTGCCAGCAATTCGATTCCCACCAGTCAAGGTTGACTCAGCTGTCTATCCTTCCGAGGTCGGTAAAATGATGACCCAGGTTGTTGGGGTCAATAGACTGACTTTGTAAATTGCTTAGAGGGCTGTAAAGCACTGAAGCAGTATATAAGTCTTATTGCTATTGCTATTTTGTTAATTTACATCCACTAAAACTCAGAAAACTTACAATACTTAGTTTACCTTGCTTATAATGTAACATTTGTTCACAGGTCAACTGGTTTAAGAACAGAGATGAAATGCTGACTGTAATTCCTAAACTGGATAGCAGTTTAGGGGAATATTTACATTTGCAAGAGCAGCTGACAGATATTGAAAAGTTACAAGGCAAACTATTAGAAGAGAGTGATTATCTGGAAAGTGCCGAAGGAGTTGATCATCCATCTCACACACTGCAGCACAGGTAGTCATTTTTGCTAAACGATGCTTACGTTTGATGAGTCTCAAAATAATTTATGAAACTCTAGTAGGCAACTGTAGTTGATAGACCATGCTGTGGGTCTTAAGGTGAGGAGACCTGGATACTAATTCTTGTTTAGTACTTTTTTTTTAAAAAAAAGAAAACTCTCACAAGGCTTGCAGTCATGCCAGTGAAGTGTTCACAGAATTTAGAAAAATGTTAAAAAAATTAAGGAATCTGAAAGTTCATTATGGTGGGCTTCACTATTTACTTATGGTTGATCCCTTGTGAAAATTAACACACCTGAATTAGGAGCATGCAGTGTTTAACATCTTTATCAACTATTTTGTTACTTGGTTTTTTAAAAGAATTGCTAAATCAGCTCCAGATTTTTGAAATATCCTGTTCAAAAATAATTAGTTTTAATTTAACAGATGTGTCTAAAGAATAATATATCATATGATGTAAAGTTGATAATAGCTGTCTAGAAGTGTTGAGTTCAGCTGTATGTCTTCATACCTCCTCTCTTTTTTAAAAAATAAATAAATACAGATATTCTGAACATACACAGCTGCAAACGCAGCAGAGAGCAGTGCAGGAAGCAGTCCAGGTGAAACTGAACGAATTTGAGCAGTGGATCTCACACTACCAAGCTGCTTTTAATAATCTGGAAGCAACTCAACTTGCAAGCCTGCTTCAGGAGATCAGCACTCAAATGGATCTTGGTATGAGACAGAGGGTTGGGCCTATTCTGAGACAGCATGTGGGGATAGACTAACATTTTTAAAAAAATGTTAAAGCATGCTCTCACACTAAGGTGCAGTCATTACAAGTAATGGTTTCAGAGGCCAATATAGGGGAGTCCTCTACTACAACCGTTCATTTAGCCATTCATTTGTTTGTTAATTAGGGCGTTGATGGCTGGCTATTAATTTTTGTTTGTTTTGTTTTGGTAATTTTTGCTTGGTCCAGAGAAATGGTCTCCTGGAAATCAAAGGTGCTTTTTTCCAAAAGGCAACTGGACTTTCTTGGATTTTTTCTCTGAAAACATTTCGCTTCTCAATCCAAGAAGCTTCTTCAGAACTTCTTCAGAACTCAAGAAGCTTCTGGAAGCGAAATGTTTTGAAGGAGGAAAAAAAAACCCAAAGGAAGTCCCACCTGCCTTTTGGAAAAAGCACCTTTGGGATAACCATGACCGGATGATTGAACGTAGACTAGGAGTCCCAAACGCCCAGGCCGTGAGCTGTTCAAAACTGGGCTGCCCAAAGCAGTGGGCGAGTGCATGCATGCGTGCTCCATTTTCGTGAGTGACTTGTGCAAATGGAGCTGAGTGCATTCACACGCTGAACCAACCCCCCCCCCCCAAAAAAAAAAGTCCACAAAGCCAAAANCACAAAGCCAAAAAGGTTGGGGAACTCTGCCATAGATGTTTCTAACACAAGTGGATTTGAATGGTTTTCCTGGTGTTTCATCTTTTTTTAAGGTCCTCCAAGCTACGTGCCTGCCACCGCCTTTCTTCAGAACGCGGGCCAGGCCCACTTGATCAGCCAGTGTGAACAACTAGAAGGAGAGGTCGGTGCTTTTCTCCAGCAGAGGCGCTCAGTTCTACGGGGCTGTCTGGAACAGCTGCACAACTACGCCACCGTCGCGCTACAGTATCCCAAAACAGTGTTCCAGAAGCATCGTGTCGAGCAGTGGAAAGTCTGGATGGAAGACCTCATTGTTAACATGACCATCGACCGTTGCCAGGATCTCTATCGGAAGTAAGCTCTCTCTCTTTCCCTCTCTCTCTTCCCCCCCTCCTCTTTCCCTCTCTCTCTCTCTCTAACCTACAAAAGGAGGGATCAAAATAATTAATTTCCTCTGACTTGACTCATTAAAGTGCTAAATATTGGCATGGGAAATACGCATTTCCCCCCCCTAAAGTATTTTGACCCCTGCATCAATCGTGCACTTTAACTTTGCCAAACTCGGCTGCTTTATAGTACTTTATTATTATGCCATTTCCAATGTTTTCTCTGAGAAGGTTATAGCATTTTAACAATGGGACACAGCTCATGCTCATCAGTGGACCAGCTTTGGCATTGTAACAAACCATGCAGCGGAGTGTTTCCTTTAAAAAAAAACAAAACCCGTTTATAATTTTGTTGCTTTGCCAGGTATGAATTACAGTATGCCCCTCAACCTCCTCCGGCGGTGTGCCAGTTTATCAGTACGACAGAAATGACTTTGCAACGCTATGCGGCAGATATCAACAGCAGGCTGATCCGACAGGTAGAACGGTTGAAGCAGGAAGCTGTCACGGTTCCAGTGTGTGAAGAGCAGCTGAAGGAAATTGAGCGCTGCATTAAAGTCTTCCTCCATGAAAACGGAGAAGAGGGCTCCCTGAGCTTAGCGAGCGTGATCATCTCTGCTCTCTGCAGCCTCACCAGGTGAGATGCTTGGCAAAAACGGACTTGCGAGTGGCTCAGGCGTTAGAAGGAAACTTTTTCCGTTTTCAAAATGTCTTCAATCTTTTGGTTTTACCAATTATAATGCTTAAAACACGGTGAATGTGCAACCTTCTTTTTTATGATCATGTATAGTGTTTAGTTAGTGATTTAGATAAGGATAACCAGGTATTTGTAGTCTAAAGCTGAATAGTGGGTTTTAGTTTTAAAAGTGACATATTGGTAGTCCTTGACTTGTGACCGCAATTGAGACCAGAATTTTCATTGCCAAGCGAGGCAGTTGTTAAGCAGGCAGCATCCAATTTTATGACCTTTTTGCCATAGATGTTAGGTGAATCATTGTAGTCTTTAAGTGAATTGTGCGGTTATTAAGTGAATTTGGCTTCCCCCATTGATTTTGCTTGTTGGCAGCCAGTTGGGAAGGTCGCAAATGACAATCAGATGACCCCAGGGTTTGTTGTAAATTCATGCCATTGCCAAGCACCTGAATTTTGATCATGTGATTGTCAGAATGTTGAGGACAGTTGTAAGTGTGAAGACTGGCCCTAAGTCACTTTTTTCAGTGTTGTAACTTTGAAAAGTCAGAAATGAATGGTTGTAAGTCAAGGACTACCTGTAATACATTTCTCATAATTTCATGAATAACTACTGATATATCATAAAACTGGTAATCTCGGTGATATTTTAGATGCCACATTTTTAAATTTGTGTTTTACTCTTTTTAACTTACTCTTTTATCTATCTTATTTCCCTTTGGTTTATGTTCCTCCTTTCAAATGCTCAGTAACAAACTGCCTCAAATTTCATTTTTAATACCTCCCATCAGCTTTCAAAATAAAAAAACCGGGGGAGGGAGAACATCTGCCTTTACCAACCAAGTTAATTTCTTACCTAGGCGTAATTTAATGATGGAAGGCGCTGCGTCCAGTGCTGGAGAACAGCTTGTGGACCTGACATCCCGCGACGGAGCCTGGTTCTTGGAGGAACTCTGTAGCATGAGTGGCAACGTCACCTGTCTTGTCCAGCTACTCAAACAGTGTCACCTGACCCCTCAGGATTTAGATATTCCTAACCCCGTTGAAGCATCAGAAGCTATTCACCTCGCTAATGGAGTTTACATCTCCCTTCAGGTAAAGTGTACTTTTAATGCATCTTGTTACTCTGCAGAGCTTTTCTGTTGGGGTAAATCATAACGGAACAATATTTTGATCAAATTTATGTTACTGGTGGCACAGTGGTTAGAACGCAGTACTGCAGGCTAATTCTGCTCACTGCCAGGAGTTCGATCCTGACCAGCTCAAGGTTTACTGAGCCTTCCATCCTTCCAAGGTTGATAAAAAGAGGCCCGGATTGTTGGGACAATAGGCTGACTCTGTAAACTGCTTAGAGAGGGCTGGAAACACTGTGAAGCAATATATAAGTCTAAAAGCTGTGATGGCACAATGATTAGAATGCAGGCTGCTGGCTGCCTGCAATTTGGCTGTTCAAATCTCACCAGGCTCAAGATTGACTNAGCCTTCCATCCTTCTGAGGTCGGTAAAAAATGAGGACTCAGATTGTTGGGGGTGAGTTGCTGACTCTGTAAACTGCTTACAGAGGGCTGGAAAGCACTGTGAAGCAATATATGTCTAAGTGATATTGCTAAGTGCTGTTGCTACTCATTTTCTTAAAAGTTAAAGTGGCTGGGTGTAGTAAACCTGCACCATTTTCAAGCTAAGCCAAGAACAACATGGAACAGTTCAACCAGAATTCAGTTCCTTATTTGCTTACAGACAATAGACAGAATTTTGCCAGACTAAATCTATATGCTCTCACTCTAACAGATATGTATACGCTGGGAGATTCGAGGGAGTGGCTGTCCTACCTCTCTTCCTCTGTCTCCTATCCTGCTCTAGGGTGTGCTGCCTTTTATCTTGCCCTTCCCCCCCTTTCTGGAAGGTTCTCTCCCCTTCCTGGGAATGCCACTTCACTGTCGTCCTTCACACCATCTCTCCCTTCATGGGCTTCTCTCACAACCCTTACCTTAAAATAAAAATAATTGAAAATTAGGGGGAGTCAAACTCATGCATATATGTACATGTCTTCTGCTATCAATGAGCTGAAGACAGTTTGCTTCTTCAAATGTATTTAAAACACTTGAGTCTGCAGTAAAGTTTTTTGCTTCACATGACCTTCCATGGAAGATGTGGAAAAATACCTAATTTAAGCGCTACTGACTCTCTCTGTTTGGATGCCTATGGATTTGAAGCATTTTGTGTTTTTCCGACAGGAACTGAATTCAAATTTCCGTCAGATCATCTTTCCGGAAGCCCTTAGGTGCTTAATGAAAGGAGAATATACCTTGGAAAGTATGCTGAATGAGCTTGATAACCTCATCGAGCAAATAACTGATGTTCCTTTGCAAAACCTGGTGGAGTCTCTCCAGTCTTACTTAAGGAATGCAGCCATGGGTCTTGAGGAAGAAACACATTCTCACTACATTGATGTTGCAAGGTAAGGAGCGGACAGCTTTATCTTTCCTTTGACCTTGAGTTCATTCTACCCAGGTAGGAGAGGCTTTTTATTAGCATCTGGGGAGAATAGGATGGATAAAAGGATCAGGAACTCACCATCCTGATCTCTTTAAAACAGATTATGTCAGCTTTGGAAGCCATACTGAAACCTGATGCTCCCACCACATTTTGAGCCTGGGAAAGTGGGAGAGTGGAAGTTCTTGGGGTATATGTAGTTAGACAAAATAACATTCTTTTTGTAGTTCAAGGTCATGCTATTGTGCGCATATGTGAGGGGAAGTCTTAAGTTGGGGTGGATGATGATTGGGGCATGTGATGTGATGATAGGTGTAGGGGGTTGGATTTGTAGTTTTGATTATTGCAAGGAAGCCCGGAATTTTCAGATTCGGGATTCCCCCAGTTGTGCCAGTTTACTATCCAAATAAAACAGAACTTTTGAGAAGATGTCTGTCTCTGAGTTATTGGTTGGAGTGGAGGTTTGCTGGAACGCTGACAGATTAGTCTACTCTACATGGGGCTGCCTTTATAGACTATCTGGAAGCCTCAGTTGATACATAATGCAACAGCCCACTTTCTGATGAATGACAGTCACAAAACACGAGAGACTGGTTGACAGTGAACTACCAAATTCAATTCAGAGTGTTGAATTTTAAGTTGAACATGGCTTATGTACCTTCAGGGCCATCTGCTCATTGTTGCAAGTAGGGATGTTCAGGGTTCCCCCATGTAAGATTCAGCAGGGGGTGAGAGAAGAGGAGCCAGGGTTTTTAAGTTATGGTACCCCTCCCTTTAGAACAACATCCCCTCCCCCCAGATCTATATGACACCTTCTCACATTTAGAAAGTGGTTAATACTGAGGATTTCACAGAGTTTTTAAATTGTCAAGCGCATTGCTGGAAGGACTGTGAGTAATGCTTCTAGCCTTGTGGGATTTGACTTATTAGTGTCTCTTGTGCTCGTGGTTGATTTTAATTTCTGTTATAAACGACTAAGAGTCTTGGAGGAGTACGGTGCTTTATAAATAGAGCTAGTGAATAAGTGACTTGTGTAGGCAGCAGCCTCAGGGGAGCTGTTGCCACTCCTCCTGTCTGCATGCCTGTTCAGGATAAAGCGTAGCTTAAAATGTAAAATTCTTCTTTCTTTAGGATGCTTCATGCCCAGTACGGTGAACTGATTCAACCCAGAAATGGCTCTGTTGAGGAAACCCCAAAAATGTCAGCAGGCCAGATGTTATTGGTAGCATTTGATGGCATGTTCGCTCAAGTGGAAACAGCATTTGGCTTATTGGTTGAAAAGGTATAGATTTACTTGCAGTTTTGGAGGGAAGTACTCAATCTTGACTACTGGTGACTACATGGATAAGTCCCAGCAACGTTTTCTCAGAACAAGTTTGCCAATTCCTTCTTCCTAGGGTTGAGAGAGAGTGACTGGCACAGTCATCCAGCTGGTTTTATGCCTAAGGCAGAGCTGCTGGTCTCCCAGTTTCTAGCCTGGTGCCTTTAACCTCTATAGCATTCTGGGTCTCAGCAAAACTTATTAAAGTAGGTATAAGGCAAGCTAACTTTCTGCTTAATTTAATTTAATTGCCCTACAGCTAAACAAGATGGAAATTCCTGCCGCCTGGCGCAAGATTGATATAATCAGGGAAGCCCGTAGCACTCAAGCAAACTTTTTTGATGATGATAACAATCGGCAAGTCTTAGAAGAGATTTTCTTTTTGAAAAGGCTGCAGACAATAAAGGAGTTTTTCAGACTCTGTGGCACTTTTTCTAAGACTCTTTCAGGTAAATATGTATATTTTTTCTTATATTTTTTTCACTGCAAAGCTGCTTAAATAGTATTTCTTGCCTTGGGCTTTTGAATTAAAAAGCCACTCGAAGGCAAATAATACTAGCTTTAGATGGAAAAAGCAATAAGAAAATTGGATTTAAACCTGAGGACTGAAGCTGTGATCTACCATACCAGCAAAGTTGAAAATACAGGTTTGTGAGTGTTCAAAGTTACAACAGTTGTGAAAAAAGTGACTTATGACCGTTTTTCACACTTAATGACTTTTACTGCATCCCACTGATCACATGATCAAAATTCAAACAATGGGGAAGTCCAATTCCCTTAACAACTGTGTGACTGACTTAACAACCGCAGTGATCCACTTAACCACTGTGGCAAGAAAGGTCATACAATGGGGCAAAACTTACTTAACAACTGTTCTTGCTTAGCAACAAAAATGTTGGGCTAATCATGGTCATAAATGGAGGACTAGCCGTACTGTTCCATTATGATGTCTGCTTGATCTGAAACGTCACCATTGCTGGTCCTATTGACAAAGTTTGGGGGATGCACTTGTTCTAAAGAGGTCACCCTATTCTTTCCTCTCCTCCCTCCCCAGGTATCAATTCAATGGAAGATCAAACCACCGTGAATGGGCCAGTGCCCATGGTCAATGTGAAAACCTTGTATCGGAATTCTTGCTTTAGCGAGGACCAGATGGCCAAGCCAATCAAAGCTTTCACCGCTGACTTTGTCCGCCAGCTTTTAATTGGCCTCCCCAATCAGGCTTTGGGGCTCACCCTGTGCAGCTTCATTAGCGCCCTGGGGGTGGACATCATCGCTCAAGTGGAAGCCAAGGACTTCGGAGCCGAGAGCAAAGTCTCGGTGGATGACCTGTGCAAGAAAGCCGTGGAGCACAATATCCAGATCGGCAAATACTCGCAGCTGGTTATGAACAGGGCCACTGTACTGGCCAGTTCGTATGACACCGCATGGAAGAAGCATGACCTGGTCAGGAGGCTGGAGACCAGCATTTCCTCATGCAAGACCAGTCTCCAGAGGGTACAGCTGCACATTGCCATGTTCCAGGTCGGTATGGTTCAAGTCTGAATCCTTCCCATAAATCAGGGAAACTGAAACCCATGCTCTGCAAAGAAGGGCTTTTCTCAGATCGGAGCTCCTTGAGACCACAGCGCAAAATACTTGCACTACAAAAATGGACCGAAATGTCCAATTAAACAAGGCAGTAAATAACCTGATTATTTACTTATTTATTTGATTTCTACAGCCACCCATCTTATCAAACGACTCTGGGCGGCTCACAGTTCAGAAACATATTTTGCAATTAAAATCTTTAAAACATTTTGAAACAGTAAAAGCCATTAAAACACCCAAAAAAACCCCAACAACATTAAATCTCTGGCCTGTTAACAATATAGGCAGGATGTGCGGCCACTTGGTGCTTGGGAGATTTTCTTACAATAGTGCTGGCAGTGCATTTTTTAAAATATATGTTACTGCTTATTCCGCTGCATTGGTCTTTGTTTTTTGAATCTGAATGGATTCCTGCATCATGCTAATAAGTTACAATGAAGTTTGTTTTCTTTTGGCTCAGCATGTTATGAATAAGTCATAATAGCCGTCACTGTTACAGTTACTACTTATGTTTATGTTTTTAGCTGCTTTGGTTGATAATCTGTTTTTATATTGTAAATAACTGGAAGTGATTTTTTTATTGTTGTTGTTGAATCCAGTGGTATATTACTATAATACGTTGCCTAGTCAGCCAGATGTTTAGACTGGTAATTTGGAGTTTTTGTCCACCAATTTGAGTCCTTCCCAAGAACTGGAGATAGGTAGATGTTAGAGTTATTATCAAGGAGGTAGATGTTCCAGATAAAGCTGCCTTTTGCAATTAGTGATGGTGCTTATTATTATCCTTAGATATATGGTTTTATACAGTAGTTAAATAAACCATAGCTTGGCACAGCATGCAAACCAGGCTTACGTATGCCACCGAGGTGGGGCAACTGTAGAACTGTAATAGTGACATTGTAAATTGCTGAATCTCTACAAGGCTGAATGAACATGCTCCTTTTTTCCCTCCCTCTTCCAAAAGTGGCAGCATGAGGACCTCCTTCTCAACTGCCCACAAGCCATGACAGTCACTCCTCCACCTCGTTCTGCCATTTTGGCCAGCATGAAAAAGAAACTTCATACTCTGGGACAGATTGAAGCTTCCATTGCAGCAGTTCAGGTAAGCTGCGTCACCAACCCAGCTATACGAGAAAAGGCAGAATAGATACTAATGTGTCAGGCGCTCACATATGGCTGGAAAAGGTGCTTCCAGATTCTTCTCCCCCACCCCTACTATCAGTTAACACAGCTCTTTTTGTACAAGCCTGCACCTTGCTTCTTTTTTTGAAAAGGCTGTCCCAAAAGTGCTTTTTCTAAGAGGCAACTGGACTTTCTGGTTTTTCTTTAAAGACATTTCACTTCTCATCCAAGAAGTTTCCTCAGATCTGACTGGATGGTGGGGAATGGAAGTCAGAGCTGAAGAAACTTCTTGGATGAGTTGAGAAATGGAACATTTTCAAAGAAAAACCAGAAAATCCAGTTTCCTCTTGAAAAAAACACTTTTGGGCAAGCCATGACCTGAATGACTGATAATCTCCATAGACATTTTGAAAAGGGTGTTTTTAACTATGCCAAGGAGGTTGCCATGCAGATGACTCGAACACTTGATTCCTCTTAACTGTTAAAAAGAGAGAGAGAGGGAGAGAAAGGAGAGAGATTACTTCTGCACAGGACCCAAGCCTAAGCAAAAATGTTCAGACTTCTAATCTGTTTCATACTTCCTGCAGGAAAAACTGGCTGCCCTTGAAGCAAGCATCGAGCAGCGTTTGAAATGGGCTGGTGGGGCCAATCCAGCATTAGCCCCAGTTCTGCAGGATTTCGATGCCACAATTGCCGAAAGAAGAAACCTTGTTCTTAAAGAAAGTCAAAGAGCAAACCAGGTATTAGGAATGGCGTGATTGGATTAGCCTTTTTTATGTAAGCAATAAAATTGGCATATTTAGGACAAATTTTGTGTGACCTAGTAAGGATAAGAGGCTGTAGAAAAGGGCCTGATGTTTTGGGCTATAGAGCTGAATTCCATAACATGATGTCAGCAATAACATGATGTCGCATAGAATTGCTGTTACAATCTAACATAATTTATTAAGTAAAATTTTAAAAATAACCTTTTAGTTTTGGGATGAAAAGAGAGTGACTTTTTTAAAGGATGCTGTACTTTCCCAGTTCATTATAATACGCACATCATTCAGTGCCACTTAAAGCCTACATATCAATTGCAAGAAAAGGGGGAGCTCAATATTTAGGTGACACTTTTCTTATCCCGAGAAAAATTTGATTGAGTTTTGTAGACTGCACAGAATGACTGAGAAGGAAATCACATTCTCTGGTTTCCAAATACATTTCTCAGAATTAGAAAAAACTATCAAGGGGAGATGGAAGAATTAAAAGTTTCCTTCCCCCACCCCCACCCCAAGCTTTGAATTAAGTTTCAGAAGGATCTTAAGGGAAAGTTTTATGGCTTAAGATAAACCCTTTCCTCCTCCTCCTCCTCCTTTTTCTGTCTTGCAGGTTACTTTCCTCTGTAGTAACATCATTCATTTTGAAAGCTTGCGTACCAGAACAGCAGAAGCCTTAAACCTCGATGCTGCTTTGTTTGAACTTATCAAACGTTGCCAACAAATGTGCTCCTTTGCATCCCAGTTTAATAGCACTGTTACTGATCTGGAGCTCCGATTGCTTCACAGAGTGGTACGTAGGGCAGAGGGATAAAAAGAAAAAAAAAAGGGGGGAGGCAGCCATTTTAGAACAGTAGGTACTGTCAGTGGCTTCCTCCCTTAACAATTGCTTTTCCTTCACTTCTCCCCTCCCTCTTTTGATCCCTGAGCAATTTGATTCTGTTTTTAACAAAGTTCAGATGTTCTGCAATGCTGTGCTCTCTGAATAAATGTATTTGTTGGTTGTCATGGTTACATTCTTCTGAGATACTGAATGACTCATACTGGACTTTTGTCGTTTTACCTTTACAAGAGCCCTACCTAGCAGACAGCCATTGGCTTAAAGCTGCTTGCAACTTGTGGTTGAGTGGGCTCCTTTCATGTTAAATTAATAACCTCGAATGCTATCGGAATATTCCCTTTTTCTTTAGGGCACCAATCATGACCATCCCATTGGTAGCTCCGAATGGCTTGTCATAGCTCACAAGCAGCTGACCCAGGACACGTCAGCTCAGAGGACGGCGCAGGCCGAGAAAGAACAGCATATTGACACTGTGTGTGAAACCATTCAAAATCTGGTGGATAGTATTAAAACGGTGCTCACTGGGCACAATCGACAACTTGGGGATGTCAAACATCTGCTGAAAGCCATGGCTAAGGTAAGATCTGCACTANTGAAACTAAGAGGAGATCCTCTTAGAATTTCTCTTTGAGCTTTTTGAAATTTTAAGAATGGCACCTGGCACTTAGCAGCCACTGGAATTTTGGATGAGTGCCTGATGCATATGTATAACATTGAACCTCTTCATTTATTGGGAAGGCTACTCAAGTTTGCCTCAATCTGAGTAACTCCAAACCTTATCAAAAGAAGCTAGAAGTATTATCTACAAAAAACTGGAAAAATGTGTAGAAAACACATGGAGAAATAATGGACATTTCTAGAATAATCTGATCCAGAAGGTTCATATGAGCTATTTTCAAGAATTACAGTGGGGAATCCCATTCATGACAGAGAAGCAGATATGATGACACTGAGTTGGAGGAAGGGAAGGGAAGGGAAGGGAGGAAGGAGTTATCAGTGGTCCAGTAGTGTTGAAACCTTCTTCAACCAAATCTTTCCATACATTATGGGACCTAAACAATAAATAAAGTATGTTCAAGCATTGTGGCTTTTTAAAGGAAATAGTCATGCTCATTCATTTCTTAAAAGTCCTTCGTGGATGTGATTTTTGTTTCAGGATGAGGAAGCTGCTCTGGCTGATGGCGAAGATGTTCCTTATGAGAACAGTGTTAGACAATTCTTGGGAGAATATAAATTATGGCAAGACAATATTCAGACTGTTCTGTTTACACTAGTTCAGGCTATGGGCCAGGTGCGCAGTCAGGAACATATTGAAATGCTGCAAGAAATTACTCCCACTCTGAAAGAGCTGAGAACTCAGAGCCAAAGGTAAGTAGATGTCCCTGTTTATATCTGTTAACTTAATTTATCTGTCTATAAATTAAAATGCAATTGTTAACTGTATCGGAGGTGTAGTTGCCCTTAGCAACTGAAATCTCTAGACTGCCCAGTGCAAATATGATTTGGCATTCTCTGTGACGACCATTTCAATTACCTAGACCTGTACCAATCGGGCTTCCGACGTGGGTACAGCATGGAGACGGCAT
>AZIM01000554.1:414280-426194 GCA_000516915.1 Ophiophagus hannah | reverse complement strand
AGGTGGGTAAAATGAGGACCCAAATTGCTGGGGGCAATATGCTGACTCTGTAAACCGCTTTGAGAGGGCTGTAAAGCACTATAAAGCGGTATATAAGTCTCAGTGCTGTTGCTATAAAGTAGTAAAGAACATGAATGAATAAACCAAATGGAAAAAAATAGGTAGGCTGTGTGTCTACAAAAGAGGAAAGGAAAGCATAAATCTAAAGGTGGTCTGATTGTATGCAGAAGTGATGTGCACATTTAATTATAAATGGAATGGCCTATAGTATACGTCAGAAAATAGGAATTACTAGCATGGACTTTGCTAGGAATGTATCTGAAATTATGAATCCATAAGGTGGATAATAGTTGCATGTTGTGCTTCAGTGAAAATGAAACAACCAGAAATAAATTATGGGGGAAACTACATTCTAAATGCTTACAATGCAGGGCAAACAATTATTTTGTGGGGGGCATGACTAAATAGATGAGAATGGGATCAGTAGCAAGAGAATTACAGTAATATATAGGCAGTCCTTACAACCATTAATGAGCCCAGAATTACAGTGGCAAGTCATGCTGATCATTAAGCAGGTCACCACATGATCTCCTTTGAAAAGGACTTTTTTTTGCAGCAAATGAATCGCCATGGTAATGAAGTGAATCCGTTGTCTATAATGGGCATTTTTTGCTAAAAGGGGAAGAAAATGCTGTTTTCTGGCAAACAAAGACCTAAATTGTGGTCACATGACCTCAGGATGCAACAAACAATCATAAAAGTGGGCCAGTTGCTGAATGCCAAAAATACAATCATGTTATTGTGGGGGACGGGTGGCCGTTACCATTTTAAATCTAAGTCATAAGTAGCCTTGTGGAGGTGCACTGTAACTTTGAATGGAACTAATGCAACTAACTAAGTCAAGGACTACCTGTATATTTAAAAAAAAAGATGAAATAATTAGATACATCAATGATGACAGATACAGAATCTAGAAAGATCCTTTTCTGGCTATGTCAAAAGTGATTACACAGAGGAAAAAGATTAAAGATTTAAAAAAAGAATAAAACTGTGATTGTAGGAAAAGTATAAGATATATGAAAAGATAGGGAGTCATTTTCTAACATACTAAATGGAAGGTAAATATCAATATTAGGATTCAAGAAAAAAATAATGAAAACAAACAAAAAATATCAAAAATGTTGGATGGTTTAAGTTGACAAGCATTGGAAGTTTGCATAGTTTGCTTACAGAGTGGCTGTTTAATCCATGAAGATTGCTTGAGATGATTGGAAAAATGCTGTTATTGCCTTCCTATATAAAAAAGGAAAGGTAGCAAGAATGGAGGCTAACAATGGTTTGTTACTTGTGCCCAAAAAAGGGCTTTGGCAGGACTGTGATTGAAGGGCACAAAAGATTATGACAATGTGCAAAATTTGGGGAACAGAGTGTGACATTATGCCAGAGATATTTTGGTGCTTCAACAGATCACTGTCAAAAGTATGAATGTGAGAAAATATTGTACAATATAAAGAAACCATGTGATGAATGAAATGAGTCTGACTCATGTACAAACATGGAATCAAGGTTGGCTATTGAATGTGATGATACAGGTGGTATACAATGGGAGTAAAGCATGAGTGAGAATAAAGATGATGTTTTACAAATTGATTGGTACTGAGCAGAAAAGCTGAAGCTCAAATACTTTAGCCACCAAAGAAGAAGAGAGGACTCAATGGAAAAGACCCTGATGTTGGGGAAGACTGGAAGCAAATGGAAAAGTGGACAGCAGAAGATGAGATGGTTAGATAATATCAAGTCAACAAACATGAATCTGGGCAAACTCTGGGAGACAATGGAGGAGGGTCCTGGCATGCTATGGTCCATGGGGTGTGAAGAGTCAGACATGACTTAGAAACCAATCAACCACAATAAGGAATAAGGCCAGGGTGGTTGCTTAATGCATTTGTGAATAACCGTACAAGGGATGCTTGGGTGATGTTAGAAGTCTTGTGGGTTTGGAGATGACCTGAAGGTACGTGTTCTGCACTTTTGAATGCAGATGATGCCAGGGTATTGGC
Source organism: Ophiophagus hannah (assembly GCA_000516915.1). Lineage (NCBI taxonomy): Eukaryota > Metazoa > Chordata > Lepidosauria > Squamata > Elapidae > Ophiophagus > Ophiophagus hannah. The sequence continues at coordinate 424,134 of AZIM01000554.1, read as the reverse complement.
TAAGAATCCTAATGATTTGCAGTGAATGTTAGATTGTTTCCATGATGCACTAAGAAAAATGTACCTGAAATTCAATATACCAAAGACCAAGGCAGTTGTGTTTGCTGCATGAAAGGAATGAAGAATAAGGTATGCATAAATGTGCTTCTCCTTCCTCCCATATAGCTACACACAAATACAAGCCAATTTATTGACCAAGTAGATGAACTGTGTAGTTTAGCAGTATTTTTTATTAAGACATGAAATGGAATGGGACATTTTAAGATATGCAAATGCTATTACTATTTTTAAAAAAACACAGAACTATAGTAGCAGTTTTTCAGACTAACACCTTTTATTAAAAGGCTCAAGTTTTTGTGGAAAAGAATTAATGGACCCAAACATCAGGACTCAAAATAAGGACAAAGTAATATTAGAGCATCCTTACCAATTACCTGCCATGCAACCTTTTAGCTCCTTCAAAATCTCGAACAGCCCAGTATTCTTGCACATCCTCTTGAAACTCAAATTGCTGTCAACTTGTTTGCCTCTTTACTATGTCTTCGGTTCTATCAGAACTTATGCATAGGGATGGCATCAGCAACCAATTTACTTTGGGAAACCCTGTACATTTCCACCCACCCACCCACCCCAAAAAAATGCCTGCAGAGTTTCTGCAGCGTCAAGTGTCCAAAGATCTGTGACTCTGGACTCTGATTACAACCTCCGTTGGAGAGCGAGAGGTGCAGGTCCGTTGGAGAGGGCAGATCACTCAAAGCGGATTGGCAGGAGGAGGAAAGCCGCTTTTCTCTGAACTCCGATCAGAAGTCCCATTGAGTTCAATGAGACCCCTCAAGGAAAAACGCAAGAAAACGACCCCGAAAATCAGCGAGGGTTGCTTGAGAGTTAGGTCGGCTAGGATGCACACAGCATTCAGCCAGCTGCTTCACACACGCGCGCACACACACACACACACACACACACACACCATCTCCCCATCCGATCGTTTTCTTTCAACACCCCAACCCAGCGTGCTATATACATGGGAGTTGTCGCCCCAAACATCTGGAATACCCGCACCGCGCACTAAACCACCGGCACACATTGGTTCCCTACCTTCACCGTCCGCTCGTAGCTGCCTACGTACTGCTTTCGGGCAAACACGGCAGGCAAGGAAGGCTCCATCGTGAGTTCAAAGAGCGCGTTTCTCAGTTGATGCCCATGCTCTGCAACACAAAACGGGCGAGAGAGGAAGAAACGCGCCGGTTGGGAGCTCCTCCTTTTATGGATTTAGAGCCGGGAGAGGCCCCGCCGGGAGAGGGCGGGACTCTGGCCGCCCAAGCTTTCGCTTTTGCGCCGGGCGCGATTCTTGGCAAGTTGCTAAAAAGTGGATGTGAGTCACTCGCCAGTAAGCATGACTTGCTGGTTTTTGTTTTTTGTTTCCCTTTCCTCCGCGCTTTACGTCACAAATCTGATATTCCAACTTCAGAGTTCAAGACTGTATTTTGTGCTTTGGGGCAATTGTAGAAGCCTCAGCATGTAGGCGTCATCCTACATAGCAGAAATTTCCAAGCGCAGCTGGTCTGCAATTCTGCGTGTCCAACCGCCTGTTCAGAAGCGTTACCCTTTGAGTTCAAGAAGGCTTTACACGTTCGTTCCAAAGAAATGGGTACAGAAATGCAGAATATGGAGGGCTAGGCTTGGAGTGCAAATCCCATAATCCCCTGCGGGTATGTCTCTTGAGTTATAGGAAATGGATTCCAACCGCTCAAGCCAGTCCTTGGTTGGCCAAAGCTGGAATATGCAATTCGGCCAATTTCTTTTTGGCATAAAAAAGGCATATTTTTTTTTAAAAAAAAATTATCTTAAAGATTTGGGATCTTAATCAGTTTGGACAGAGTTTGAAGTGTGGCATTTTTTCCTCCTAACAAAATACTATGAAATCAGAATGTTTTCCTACCAGAAGAATGGAAGCTGTGTTCATTCAACACACTAAGACAAAACAAGACAAAGTACATTATAGCTTAGAAGGATGCATGTGTTCATGTCACTTGTCAAGCTGTGGTTTACCATTGAATGAGCTGCAGTTGGCTGAGTTCATATAACATGTTAAATTTCTGACCAACAACTAACTGTATGTACAAACACTATGAACCAAAATTAACCAAAGTGTGCTGTCAGAGAATTTAAAAGGACAAAAATAACAGATAGTAAAGATCATAGAAAAATATCATTTATATAAAAGTGTTCTTGTTTCAATACTAACAGTTTTATTGAGGCATACTTTCTGAACTAAAGTGTACCTCTTCACATACATTCCAGTGGGCAATCCCAGGTCTACATACACCAATAGGATAAAGAAAGAGCAAGACCAAAAAGATGCAGATTTTGAGAAGTTGATAGAGAGTGTAGGAACTTAGCACCCACCCCTCTCCTAGAAAAATGAAATATCCTAGGAAATATTTAAAAGGCAGAATATTTCCCCTAAAAGGGAAGTAGAAGCTCAGAGAGGCAGAAGCTCACACCCTCCACCTTTGTTAATGGGCGGGCCATTAAGGCCTGGGTCAGAGTATTCTACATAACAAAGGCCTCTACCCATCTCACCACCTGGCCTGNTGTTAATGGGCGGGCCATTAAGGCCTGGGTCAGAGTATTCTACATAACAAAGGCCTCTACCCATCTCACCACCTGGCCTGGGAAGATTGCATCAGCCAGCACTCAGGTGAAGCCATGTGGTCCAGACAAGGCCTAGAAAGTGACCACTCAAAAGTTACAACAGACTGAAAAAAAGGGGCTTATGCCCATTTTTCACATTTATTACCATGGAGCATCCCCACTGTCATGTGATCAAAATTCAGATGCTTGGAACCCGGTTCATATTTATGAAGTTGCAGTGTCCAGGGATCAGGTGATCAGCTTTTATGACCTGACAAGCAAAGTCAATGGGGAATCCAGATTCGTTTAACAACAATGTTATTAACTTAACAACTGCAATGATTCACCTAACAACCGTGGCAGGAAAGGTCGTAAAATGGGACAAAACTCACTTAACAAATTCTCACTTAGCAACATAATTGGTCGTAAGTTGAGGACTACCTGCACTGCAAATTGTCTATGCAGCCCTCCCAGCTGATGAACGGGAGGCTAACCGAGAAGAAAAAATGTACAAATTAATTATACGTTATTCTGGTTACAAAGATGAACAGCAGTATAAAATGTATTAAAGGGCTATATACCTTGGAATAAGCTAGCATTATGGAATAATCATGAACACCAAATATGCCTTTGGGACATCCAGAGAGGATCAAAAAATGTTAAAATGGAAACTGCAATCCCACTGTTAAAGTCCAGCCCAGTCCACTTTTGTCATTCGGAATGTTGTGCCTAACATCTTAAGTTTTACACACACGGACACGCATACACACACACACACACACACACATACACCTCCACCCGTGACGATGTATCATAGGTGAGGAGGGTGCTTTCTTGATGAATATATATTTATTCCTCTCCTTAATTATGAATGTAAAAGAAAATTAAATAGGAAGCTTCTAGCATACCTTCCATTTTCTAAGAAGGCTTCCAGGTCCAACAGCCATTTACAGAAAGCAAACACACTGGGTGATGCAATCCAACCTGACAAAGGGGCGAAAGTAATAAGATAGGGGTGGATTACAGGGTAGGGTGGATCACGGAACTGTCAGGAAGAAAACTTTATCAGCTGGTATCCCCCCAGTACAGGATGTGGTGAACAGAAAATCTTTTTTCCTTGGCACCATTTTTTGGGGGAAACCCAAGACTCAAGCTAGGAATGAGGTCCTGTGACTCCAAACATTCTTTTTCCTTGCTGCGGGGTAGTGGTGGTGGTGGTGGTATTTGTCCTGGGTCTTAATCTCAGTTTAATCTGCTGGATATATCTGTACGCATCAAATGAAGAAAAGCATTCTGTTTGCTGGTATTCTTCATTGGAGTTATTATTTATAAAATTATTTTCTTACCACTGAGACTTTTATATGAGGTCCACAACGTAGTATAAATCAATTTCATCCACAGAGTGGACTTTGCCTTCAAATAGCTAAAAGCAGTAGTGGAATTCAACATTTTTTACTACTGGTTCTGTGGGTGTGGCTTGGTGGGCATGGTGGGCATGGTGTGCTTGGTGGGCATGGCTTGGTGGGCGTGGNTGCCGGTTCTCTGAACTACTACAAATTTCCGCTACTGGTTCTCCAGAACTGGTCAGAACTTGCTGAATACCATCTCTGGCTAAAAGGAAGTTACTTTCAACTAATGATGGGAAAGTCAGGAGGTGGGAAACATATAAAGCTTCACATTATGTAAACAGTTTTACAACTGACAAATATTTTTAACATTCAATGAACTTGTTTTAATTAAGCAATTTTCTGCCACCTTCCTGAAATTGCAGAACAGAGGAAGATGCAGAGGGGTATAAAACCCTGCACAGTGTGAAGGTTTTTAATCATGCTATTCTGTTTTGAACTGAGCCAGCTCTGCCAGCAGCTGTATGAAAAAGCAAAAACACAAAAAAGACCACCAACAACATTTGTACCGTAGCAAGCTCCCAGATCAAAAGGACGTAACTTCATTTATCCCATAAATATAAGAACAGAGAAAGATACAATTAGTCCTCAACTTACAACGACAGTTAGGACCAGAATTTCTGTTGCTATGAAAATGTGCAGTTAAGTGCTCCATGTTATGATTTTTGCCATGGTTGTTAAGTAAATCACTGCAGTTGTTAAGTGAATCACACAGCCATTAAGCAAATCTGGCTCCCCCCCATTAACCTTGCTTGTTAGAACCCACCTGGAAAGGTCACAAATGATGATTTCGTGACCCTGGGATGCTGCAACAATTGTAAATATATGATGGCTGCCAAGCAGTAATTTTGATTACATGACTGTGGGGATGAACAATTGTAAGCATGAGGACCAGACCTAAGTCATTTTTTTCAGTGCTGTTGTAACTTTGAGTGGTCCCTAAACAAATGGTTCTAAATCAGTGGTGGGATTCAAATTTTTTTACTATGTGACTTGGTGGGCGTGGCAGGGGAAGGATATTATAAAATCTCCAGTCAGAGGTGGTATTTNGACCAAGAGACTTGATGAGTTTTACAGGTGATCTGGTTCTCCAGAAGTGGTCAGAACCTGCAGAATACCACCTCTGTTCTAAATCGAAGGCTACCTGAATAGGCATTTCCACCATTATTATTATGGCAATTCTCACAGTGCGTTGAAAATGACAGGTAGATGCCTAGGTGGTCAAATAAGTCAGGACGGCAGCCACAGCCATGAGGTCCAAGCCTCAGTCCTTTTTCTGCATTGCACTACATGTAAAAAATGGTCAGGCTTCTAATGCAAGGTGGAGTGTAGCATCATTTTTTAATTCCTCCCTGCGGAAACCCCTGGATAGATGGATTGATACATAGCAACATTCTGTGTGTATTTAAGCTTTAAACTGTCTTAAAGCATTCCTCAGTCATTAGCTCAATCATTCTTACTGTAGTGCAAGCTGGCAAGGTAGAACAGTTTTAAATGAGTTCCATTTTTCAGCCGAAAGGCTAAAAGCTCTTGGTTTGTTTAACATGGCCAAGTGAATTGATCTGCAGTGCTAGCTGTGTTTGTACGCAGGGTTGAACAATTTAGAGGCATTCCTATTGAAAGACAGAGATGGGGCTAAAGGGATGGTTAACACATTCATTTCCACTCTTTTATTTTTTCTTTTAAAAAACCCCACTGGCAATTCTCCCCTCCCCCCCTAATTTCAGTGACCATATGTACAGTATAGCAATTGCAAAATGGAGAATACAGCCCTCAGTATTCCAGACTGCCCAACTTCCAATGTATCACATAATCCTCACATAAAAGCATACTTCTGCTATGTACCTACAAGAACTCATGGGTTTTTCAGCTCTCTGCTAGGGCGTTCTGATTAGTAAATAATGGCAGAGGGAAAAAAATAATGTAGGCTTTTAAATTTTTGAAGGGAGAGCCAGCATGTATCTCTATACTGCCCTTGGAATAACTTGGGGCTTTGTCTTGTTCCTTTTGGTTTGCTGGGATACTTTTGCACCATTTTGGCTTAACCTGATCAGGATTGTGTAGCCCTTTTTTGCCAATCTTAACGATATTCACACCTGGTTCATTTGTTCCATCTTGCAAAGTAACAAAATCCTTTCTGTTCAGTTCCCTTTTTGTATTTTGGTTAGGGTTGTGTTTGTGGAAGAGAGCGGCAAAGTAGCTGGTGCCTAAACCAAGGAGTGAGGAGGGCAAGGCAGAAGCATCTCTGAGTTGGGTGCCCATCTCTGTCAGCCTGATTGATATGCTGGACAGAGTGACAGAACCTTTGGCAATGAGGGTGGAAGAGCTAGGGTTGGGAGAGATTGGAGAGTGGTGAGAAGGGATGGGCAAGCTAATAGTAGGGATGGATAGAGGGAGATATGGCAGGAGACAGAGGGTGGGCCACTCTTGGGGAAGGCAACCTCAGTATTTAGCATCAATGTTGCATTCCAGACCTTTCTGCTATGACCCAAAGTCAGTTAACTAGGACTCCAGAAATCCTGGCTTCCAGTTGTTGCTGTTTAATGCATCGTCAGCAGGGGTATAACAACCGGTTTGGTGATTGTGCGCTTTGCGCACGCACTCTGCATTTTAAAAAGGCAAGCCCATACTTGCCTTCAACTGCAGCCTCTGTGAAGAAAACAGCTGAGGCACGGCAAACCTCTCTGCCACGCGGATCAGCTGTGCTCTAAACAAAGGCATAAAGCACAGGAAAGAGCAGGGGCGGGCACTTCCTCATCACAGCAAACCAGTTCGGAGCGAGTTGAACATGGGAACAAGGGGTTCACCTGATCCAGTCCAAACAGGTAGAATCCCACCCCTGATCGTCAGCCTGTAATAAAGCTGGCCTCTTCCAGAATTTAATTGTGGATGAGAGAGGTAACTTTCTGTGTATCATCAAAAAGCATGCTGGGCCAAAGGTGGTGGTATGGTGTTACTTATTTATTTAGTTTAGTTTTTTATGATTTATAAAGACTCCCATCTCATACAAGTCACTGGCTGGTATACAAGAATTGAAAACACACATTTATACAAATATATGCGTGCGCGCATGCACACACACACACACACACACACACACACACACACACAAACCCCATGACATAACCTCAGGCATCCAAAGACAAACAATAACCAGAGTCACAGGGGAAAAAAGCACAACAAAGCTTATCTAATCACCTGGCCCAAATGGGGTCCTGGGGAAACAGCCAGGATTTGTCTGGTTTTGTAATGTTCATTGTATTTTATAAAATGCAGAGTATTTCCAGAACACAAAAAACGCCCCAGCTAAATATAATAATCTTTCAAATGAAAGAAAAAATAATGGAGTCCCCTCCCAGAGAGGTTTTTAAAAGGATTTTTAAAAAATGAAAAGAAAAAAACTCAATAAAATTGATATTAAAAACCTAGTTATTAAAATTAGACATTAAACATATTAATAGTTACTGACTTGCTAATTTATAACATATAATACTACCGTATAGTATGATCAATGCAAAATATATTGAAAAGTATCATAAAAACTCTGACAAAGTAGTGCATATAGATTTAACCTTTGATTAGTAGGAAATGTTACCCTGATAACCAGGGAACCTTAAAATCCACAGCGACTCAGTCTTGCCAGGATTGAGCTGAAGCTTTTTCTCCTTTATCCAGACCAGGGGTGTCAAACTCACAGCCCACGGGCCAGATGCGTCACATGCTGGCCACAGCTACGCCTGATAGGGCAAAGGGGGGGGGAGTTGCAATATGTCACATGATGCTGCCATGACGACACAAGTTTGACACCCCTTATCCAGACCCTCACGGCCTCCAGGCACTAGGAAGGGATCTTGACAGCATGAAATGTTTGGGCCAGACTAGAGTTGTATAATGGTTTCATCAGCATACCAGTTACTAAATAAGAAGTTAATAACATTTTGTGAGACTGTAATAATGTCATTCATATACTCACACGTACACATTTTTTTAAAGTACAGTAAAATTTTCTGATTAAATATAACAACAACAACAACAACAAACTTAAGGCTTTATGTATAAGGCCATTTCAATGATCTGGATTTTAAATCCTTCTTAGAAGTATATATCATTTTTGGTATTTATCTGAAGATCTTCCCTGTGAAACAACTTTAAATAACATGTTCCACCTCTCCCCAGAAACTATGTGCCTGTGTAGAAATACTGTAACAGCCTGGTGTGGAGTTTTCAAAGTGCCAGCCCTTATGCATTGTGCAAACTGCCAGTGGCAGCATGACAGTGCAAAAATAATTTATCAAAGGTTCTCACTAGAAAAGTGTGTTCTGTCCTGCTGTGTGTGAATTCTTTTCCCTTTAAGGTGTTTCCTGCCTGGTAATATTAGCACTCTGAAACAATTGAGCAATTTCTCTGCTGTACTTCCTATTTCTGTTCTCAATTCCATTTACTAGGACATGTCTTTGGACCAAAACTAGGTAGCTAAACTTCAGCCTTTATAACAAAAGTTCTTAAAACTACAAGAAGATCCTCCTGGATCAAGTGAGTGGCTGAGGAAGATCACACACAGACCTTAAGCATGGTACCTTACCTAGTACTTCTAGCAACTAGTATTTGCAGCATGATGTCCTCAGGTTTAAGAGATCGTATAAAGGTCTAATTCTACTGGCTGTCTGATAACCTTATCTGTCTAGTTCCTACTCCAAAACAAAAACTGGTTTTGAGCCTCTGGTTGAATACTTGTATCTGGTTGCATTCACCTCTAGATATTCTGGCCATCAACTTATTTCAACTTTTTAGCCTGCATGGATAATCAAATTAGTAATTCAATACATTCAAAGAGCACCAGGTTGGGGACAGCTACTGGCATCCAGAAGATAAAATGGAGGGAAAGCCATATAAGGAAAAAGCTGCCACATTTTTTACACACACACACACACACACACNACACACACACACACACACACACCATTTCAACTGTTGATTAAAATCATACCACCACCACCACCATCCCATCCCATTAATTCTCCACAGAGTGTCTGTAATTAGCACAGCATCTAATTATAGCACCCTGGGCTTGGATGAGGCACCTTCAGGGCTAAGGCTAGAACTTGGCCTAATATCACAAGTCCTGAACCAGTTTCTTCACTATCTGTGGTCAAAAGCTGAAGAAGTAACCTCGGCCTGAATTTCATGCCACCAAAACTGCTGTGCCGGAAGAGTTCAACAAGGCAGTCATGCCACCCGAGTCACGGCTTAAATAGTCATTTGTACCTCAGAGAGATTCTTCTCTTTCTGAACTAGCATTAAACTGAAGGCCCATAAGCAAGGAACTTTCTCAATCAGAATAGAGCCGGAAGGGACCTTGGAGGTCTTCTAATCCAACCTCCTACCAATTCAGACAGGTGGTTGTCCAGTCTTTTCTTAAAAACCTCCAGGGATGAAGCACTTCTGAAGGCAAGCTGTTCTCCTGTGTCTTTCTCAAAGAGTAGAATTTCTTCTCTTCAGAAGATGAGGGCCTAGCTCAGAGGTGGTATTCAGCAGGTTCNAACCGGCAAATACCACCTTGACTGGCCCTGTCCCCATCTATTCTCTGCCTCCTGAGTCCCAGCTGATTGGTTGGTCTTCTTTTGTTGCCCTGCACAGGAGAATGGAGCTGGAAAGCAGAATGGAGAACGGAGAAAGCAGAAAGGAGAACGGAGCTGGAAAGGAGAACGGAGCTGGAAAGCTGGAAAGTGAGGTGGGGAGGGAATAGGATTTTGCAGTAACCTTTCCCCTGGAGTGAAGTGGGAATGGAGAGTTTGCAGTATCCTTCCCCTGCCA
>AZIM01000554.1:284791-295532 GCA_000516915.1 Ophiophagus hannah | reverse complement strand
CAATGCAGCTCATGCAGGAGGGGTGTAACATGGGAGTATCGGGTTACTCCCACCACAACCCGTGCAGCTGCATTTTGTATCAGCTGCAACCTCTGGGTGGTCCACAAGGGCAGTCTTGAAGAATAAATTTTCTAGTACAGTGGAGCCTCGGGTTGCTATTGTAATCCATTCCCGGATTCCGGTTGCGACCTGATTTGGTTGTGTCCGGAAGCACGACTGACTGTGCATGTGCGCAGTCAAAAAAAAATGGCGCTGAAAGGGAAATCGGCGCGGAGAGGGAATCTTTCCACCCAATTTTGTTCGCCAGCTGATTTTTGAATTGTGACCCGATTCAAAAATCAGGTGGATTTGTTGTTTGCAACCCAATTTGGTCGCGAACAGAGTGTTCACAACCCGAGGTTCCACTGTAGTTTAAAATATCTGGAAAATTAGTTCACTCTACAATTATATAGTAACTTCATTAAATACATGTTTTAAAGTTTTCTGTTCATCGAACACAAAAAGCTGTAGAAGTCTCTTTTTTTTCCCTTTATTCCACTGCAGAAGGCAAACTGCTCTTTGAAGAGAGAACAGCTAAAAGTGCAGTTGGCAGAGAAGAAGATGAAGCCGCTGCTTACAAACATTGCATTTTCTTCATCTGAGCCTTGACTATGAATAATCAGCGCCTCTCTATCTCTTTGCCACCCATCCATAAGATGGTAGAATGGACAAAAACTGGAGGATGATCACAATCACAAAAAGTAGGTAGCACAAGTTCCCTGTACTTCCTTTTCAACCACATTTACACAACACTGTGATTCTATGTTGAGTCAATGAAGGCTTACGTGTAAAACAACCTTCTCCAAGTTGATGACCTTCAGACACAAGGGGAAGGTTGTTCAATATGACCACACGGGTACTGCAAAGGCCATAACTTCATGGATCAGATATAAGTATCATATGTTCAGTGCTGCCATAACTTCAGTCACTGGATGAATGGTCTGAAATCAAGGAGTACCTATACTAGTTGAAAGGCTGAATACCAACTCACGAATGGATTGAAACAAGCAGTGAGGAAGCTCTGAGTAAATATGGCAATTAGTTTTTCTTTCTTTCTGATACTCTTTTTTTGCTCTTTTGTTTCTGATTTGTTCTTTTCTCTTTCTGTCTCGTCAGGTAGCGCACTGCCATGGAAACAGATCTCAAGGTCAAAACTTCCAGAAGATGAATAGAACAACAATAATCACCCATCCTAAATATATTCTCTATCATTTCAAGACAATACAACAAACCAACTGCCATTTAGCTGTAAAAAATAACAGATAAATGGTAAAATACTGTTTTCCTCAAAATTATTAGATGAATATTATATTTTACATAATCATTGTGAAATAGAGACCTGAATAACACTGATGTTTAAGACCAGTTTACTTATTTGTCATTAAATATTTGAGATACATATTCAGCTTTATGTTTCTTTTATGAATTGAGCCTGTTTGTGTGCTTTCCTTTCACCTTATGAAATTAAAAAACTATGACAGCATAGTTCATGTTCTGCATCACACACAATAAACAATAAGAAAATCTCTGCTCCTGGATTGATTAGACATTAACAACACAGCTAAGAATAACTAGTCTTGACCTTTTCAGATATTGAATGATGGAAAAGATTGAAACTCTTTTCTATTCACAGGAATGTTAACAACCTTGAAAATCCAGTAATTGAAAACTCTGTCACATTTTTAAGAAGTTGGATGTATAGATAAGAACCAGATTTTGTAAAATAATAGGAGAAACAATAATGAATGCATGAATGTTCTGTGGGGAATGTAAGGATTGCATGTAAAGGGAAGCCCATCTGTAGGCTTATAGTAGGGTTAGGACAACTGAATCATAATGTTCCTCAATGTCAAAATGTCCTTGAAGAACTTGACCTCTTTGAATGGTCCCAGTAAGAAGACTGGCTTTATGCACACATCATGTTCTTCACTTCTTCAGCCACAGATATCTCCTTTTAATAACAAGAGTAACCATGCTCCACGTGGAGTGAGATTCCTTCCTTGTTGAGAATTCCTTCCAAAGGACTGCCCATGGCTGAAATTCCCTCAGAGAAGGCAGCTCATTCATGCTGAAAGAGCTACCTGGTGGGAGGGAACTTACAAGCTTCCTGTGATGGGTGTGCCATGAAGGCAACACAGCCAGAGAACAGGTATGAATCCCTATATTTGCTCCAACTTTGCCCTCAATGTTCCATTTACTTTCCGGCCTGGAGAAAAGTTCTCTCATGAACCTGCAACAGACTTTGGCTGCAGATACTCCAGTCCAAACCCTGTAAGCAGAATGACTGCAATCAATCACTCCAGCAGGGCAAGATAATGAGTCCAATAGTTCCAGCAAGGCAAGATAAGTGCACAGAAGCACGGCAATAATTCAAACAGCCAGGAGGAATGCCAGGAATGCAGGCCACAACTCTTAACACTAGATGAATTCAGCGTTTGTTCCCGACAAACGCCCCTCCCAACTACCTCTCCTTTAAACTCCATCCCCAGGTGTGCCTTGTGAAGGGAATCGGGGCCCTTTCCTTCCACGCAACCCACGTTGCTCTCTTCTGCGTTCTTCCCTGCACACCCTAGTATGAGGAGGGAGTGGGCCTTGGTCTTCATCTGAACTCCCTCTCCCTTGTTCTACCTCTTCCCTGCTCTGCCCAGACTGACTTTGCCCTTCCCCACTTTTCTCCACAGCCAACGGAGCCACTTTCCCGCTCTCTGTCAGCTGTTCGTCTTCCCCCTCGGATTCAGACTCCTAACAGGCTGGCAAACACCCTGATTGTGATCAAATATGATCATGGGGAGGGGAGGGGAAATGGTTTACAGTGGTTGGAAGTGCTTCAGTGGCCATAGACACTTTCTGAGGCCATTCTAACTTCAACCTATTGAATGACTATACGTAAGTAGAGGTAGTCCATGATTTACAACAGTTCATTTAATAACTGTTTGAAGTGACAACGGCACTGAAAAAAGTGACATGATCATTTTTCACACTTATGACTGTTATAGCATCCCCATGGTCACGTGATTTACATTCAGATGCTTGACAAACTGGTTCATATATGTGACATTTGCAGTGCCCTGGAGGTCATGTGTTCCCCTTTTGCAACCTTCTGACAAGCAAAGACAAACCAAATCAAGTTTATTAGTCAAAGAACAGAGATTTGATTTGACAAGCAAAGTCAATGAGGATGCCGGATTCATTCAACAACAGAATTATTAATCAGTGATTAATGATTCAATTAACAAATGTGGCAAGACAGGTCGTAAAGTGGGACACAACTCACTTAACAAATTTCTCACTTAGCAACATAAATTCTGGTCTCAATTGTGGTCATAAGTCGAGGACTACCTGTACCTATATAAAAAATGTTAAGTTTTATGTTGCTCAGATCAATGGAATGTAAGTTACTTGTGATTAAGTTAAATCATGCTGTTTCATTGGTCTTATGCTAAGCAAGACTAACTGCGAATCCACCTCATTGATTTAAACAGCATAGTTAAGCAACGACTTACATTTCTCTCACTTTATTTAATAGAACTCAAAACTGATCAACACTAAATGGACTCTTCCTAACCAGTCTAATAGCTGAAATAACTACTAGAATGTAAACAAGTGGTGAGGAAGCTAATTAATTTGTTGCTTCTGGAGCTGTAGGCAAAATCATAGTCTCTAAATAATGGAAACACACCATTTGTGGTGATTAGCCTGGCATCAATCACACATACTTTTTATCCACCTGAATCAGAGGTGGTATTCAGCAGGTNNTGACCAATTCTGGAGAACCAGTAGCAGAAATTTTGATTAGTTCGGAGAACCGGCAAATACCNACCAGCAAATCCCCCCTCTGACTGGCCCTGTCCCCATCTATTTTCTGCCTCCTGAGTCCCAGCTGATTAGCTTGGTTTTCTTTTGTTGCCCTGCACAGGAGAAAGGAACTGGAAAGCAGGTTAGTGGGGTGGGGAGAAAATGGAGATTTTACAGTATACTGTCCCTGCTATACCCACCAAGCCACACCCACCAAGCCACGCCCTGCCAAACAAGCCACACCCACAGAACTGGTAGCAAAAATTTTTTGAATCCCACCACTGACTTGAATGTATTACTGCAAAGTGTTGTCTGCAAGGCTATACAAAGTGATGTAAGTTTGACACAGTGCTGTAGACTATCGCTCTTTAATCTTCTTACAATATCATGCCCAATAGTACAGCTCATAGGTTTTCCTCATTCTGAGCTACTTTCAAATTTTGTGTTACATTTTTTGTTTGTACCTTCTGTTAAGTGTGACCACCAAGCTTAGTACATTTCTTGGGCACACTGGGCCTGAATACCTTCTTCCTAGCTCTATACTTGAGGGATTTCTAATAAGAAGTTAAGAAGGAAACAGTCTCACACATAAAATGCCTAGGGTTAGTTCAATGCCCCATTAGGCCATTTAATAGCTTTTTTGTCAGCAACCTTTCCTGTGTGAGCAAAAATCCGGGGGAATCATGGATGCAACTGGAAATGTTATTAGTACCCTTCTGTTTTATCCCATTTCTGCACAAAGAACATTTTGATAGTACTGAGGAGAAAGTACAATAAGTTTTAACTCTCTCACACAAATATAAGGTTGTATTTTCCCCCAGAATGCGTAATTTCACTTTTTTCAGTTTTTAATCTAGTTTTTCTAAACTTTTGAGATTTTGTATACATGAAGTGAGTAAAAGAATAGATAAAAAGAAGGGAAAATATATTTAGTTTGAAAATTATTGTCAACTAGTTTGCCTCCAATAATGAAGAGAATCGGTAGGAGTATTTGTAAATACAGTAGTGGCCAAAATTGTGGAAACCTTTTGGGAAAAGTGTATTTTTGAGGTTTGATGTCTGATTAACTCCACTTTTGGGGGGAGTAGTACCATAAAATTATATATCAATGGAAAGATAATTTAATCAAGAATGTAATGNAACAAAGTTTGTTCAATTATCTGTATTCTATGAAAAGTGATAGCCAAATAACCAAAAAAAGGAAGCACAACTTGCTTAGGTTGATATCAGGTAGCTTTCCTTCATCTGATTGTATAAGGAGACTCAGTCACTACAAAACCACCCTGGTAAAGGCAGGAAAAGGTGCACAACAGCAAGTGATGACAGAAGAATTAAGAGACTGTGCTTACGTGACAGAAGAAAATAATCTGGGTGTATACAAGATGAAATGGCGCAATGCAATGTGAAGTCGAGTGCAAGGACTGTTCGGTGCAGATGAACAAAAAAAGCCACTTTTATCTCTCAAACAAAAGTTGAAAAGACTAAACTGGGCTAAAACCCATGTTACCTGGACAGAGGAGCAATGGGACAGTGTTATTTGGAGTGATGATACCAAGATCTCCCTGTTTGGTAGTGATGGCATAAAATATGTAAGGAGACACTTTTCCCAAAAGGTTTCCACAATTGTGGCCACTACTGTATATGTATACGTATAAAAACTTCCATTTTATGATCCTGTAATCCCTTAATTCGTGATAGAGTTGGGGTGATTGGATGGAGCTGAGTGTTTACTAACTGGATTCCCTTCCTGATGCCATGCAGAGTTCACAGCAGATAGTTTTTATTTGCGCCCTGGGAGAGAAAAAATCTGCCGCTACTTAGGATTGAACTCGTATATGTATATATATGTATATGTATACATATATACCTACAAGTTGAGAAAACACAGATTAGCATTTCTTAAAGTTTTTTTCCTCTGGTTTTCCCTATACTGTACAAGTAATACAATTTCTTCTTTATAAGAAAGATCAAAGATGGAGGAAGTGGTATTCATACCATCCCAATTTCTTCCATGGAGATTTTCAGTGTAAAGTCAATACAAGTGACTTAATTACACAATTCCATTCAAGAGGCACTTTTATAAGTCAGCACTGTGTTTCCATCTTTTGCATTGTTTTTCATTAGACAAACTCACAAAAAAACAGTGTAGCAGAAAACATGAACATAGCAGAACAAGAACAAGTGGCAGTAGGAAACCATCTTATAGCTCCTGGTTGTACACAACAAATATGTGTAATCTGACAGACGGTACACATTCAATCAAAGCGATAAGGAAATTAAGACTTCTAATTGTCAACTGAAAAAGTGCCATGGTGCAATTATACATAGTTTTGATGGTTTGCATTTTGTCTTTTGTGCTGAAAGAAAATCCATTCCTTCCAAAGGAAATATTATGTTCCAAATGAAAACACACTATGAAATGAGTTGTTCAAAGCCAGATCCACCTGAAGCAGTGGCCAATTAGATTCCTATAACCTATAACCTCTGCTGATTTATTATCTACCATAATTTGTTTCTGCCTGTAAGCCAATACCAATAGTTAAAAAAACATATACTATTTTAGATAATTAGAGACTCGATGTTTCATGCTTATTTAGGAGCAATCTGAGAATGAATAAAAGGGTTTTGATTGAAGAAAAATGTCGCCTTCATTTTTCAAGAAACAAATAATCCTGTTTGATGAGTGCAAAAAAAAATTAATTACTTAGTACTTTATTGTTATCTATTTGATAGATTTAAAATAATAATGAAAAATATATACAAAGAGAATATACCCTTATGCTACTAAAAGCATATTTCTTTTAAGTCCCCCCAGAGTTGCTTTGATAATAAGATGGACAGCATATAAATTTCATAAATAAATAAATAAATAAAAATCCAGTGGCATCCAGTGCCATCCAGTGGCATTTCATCAGTTCCAAACCTGAGAAAAATTAACACTTTTATATATATCTCAGAATGAACTGCCAACAACTAACATTTCACCAAATTAAAATAGGAGTCCTCTTGCGTACTTTCAGTAGTTTTAAAAAAAAACAGTCTTTCGAACCCTCTGAAATTATCCATATTGCTATATGATTTACAATGCAATTAGAACTCTATTTAAGCCCTACTTATGAATACAAAAGAACAAACACTTAAAACAGCCACTGTCAACATTCACTGTCTTTGTGGGTAAGGTGTGGGATAACCAGCTAAGTTAAGCAGGAATGTTGAGTCAGACATGCCAATCAATGAGATGACAGGTGTGGATTTGTGGGGCCAAACAAATATAAAGGCACCGGTTCTCATCATCACCGTCTACTCTGTACCACACAGGTTTGTGGAAATGAACTGGAAATGTGGCATCATGGTGTTCTCTGAACTTAGTTGTTTGCTTGCAGATGTTATCAAGTTTGGATAAGGAAATCATCATCTTCATCATCCTAGCGTAATTTGGGTAATGAAGGGTCTCCAAGAAAGCTACCAAGCTCAGAGAGCATCAAAGACTCCACAGTTCAGCTCTGAACTACCTATATTGTTTTGTATTGAGAGGAACTGGAAAGGAGTGCCATGAATTCTGGATTGTACCAGTACAGAAGAATGTCAGGGTTTGTGCTTCTAAGCTAAAGCTTAAATGAATGCATCATGCAGCATGGCATTAATCATAAACCCAGACCTAAATCTATAGTGGAATGGCTAAAGAAGAAGAAATGTGCTTTGAACTAGCCGAGTCAAAGTTCTAATCTTCACCCATCAGACTGTTTTGGCATGATCTGAAGCAAGGATGCTGGGCAACTGGCATGTATTTATGACACCTGCTGTATCCTGGGGTCATGTGATCACCATTTGTAACCTTCCCAGCAGTCTTCCAACAAGCAAAGTCGATGGGGGAAGCCAGATTCACTTAGCAACTGTATGATTCACTTAACAACTACAGTGATTCACTTAACAATTGTGGCAAGAAAGGTTGTGAAATGGGGCAAAGCTCGCTTAACAAATGTCTCACTTAGCAANNNAAATGTTGGGCTCAATTGTAGTTGTAAGTTGAGGACTACCAATATTCAGAAAAAGTTACGGTTGCCTACTATTGTAATCAAGGCTCCATAGGAGGGAGCAAATCAGTGGTGCTATTCTACCCATTCGGTCTGGTTGTGGCGTACCGGTAGTACCAAAGATCAGTGGAGACTGAACTGGTTCTCTCTGAGGAGCTGCTGTTGGGCCCACTCACCTGCCTGGGCTCCCATATTGACCTTTATTCCCTGCTTTTGAAGCGCAGCTGCTTTGCGCGGCACAGCAGATTGTGTCAGCTGCTGAAGCAACAGGGAGAGTGCAGGATTGCAAGAGGTGAATCAGAAAGCCTCTGCGTCTGTGCAAAGTGGATGCATGCAAAGCACATGCAAAGCGCCCCCCAAGCCACACCCACCAAACCAGTGGTAAACTATTTTGAAACGCACTACTGGAACAAGTGTCCAAACAAATACCCACCACTGCAAATAAAGCTTCCGCTCTTTTTGTATGTCTATCACATCACACCATATATACGTAAGAGGGTATGTCAGCTTTGGAAGCCATATTGAGATTCAATGCTCCCACGCTGCCACAATTGAGCCTGAGAAAGTGGGAGGGAGGAATTCATTTAAGTATAACTAGTTAAGACAAAATAAAATTCTTTTGTTGGTTCAAGGTCATGGAATGTGGCGCATAATGAAATGGGAATCTTACTTTAGGACGGATGGTGAGTGGATACCATGTGATGTGGTGATGGCTAAGGGGGGATGGATTTGTAGTTTTAACTTTTGCAAGGAAGCCCCAAACTTTCAGATTCAGGAGTCCACAGATGTGCCAGTTACTATCCAAATAAAGGTACTTTTGAGATGTCTGTCTCGGAGTTATTGATTGGAATGGAGGGTTACTGGAACACTGACAGGGTACGTGTTTCATCATGCCATTCTACCAAAGGAGAAAAGTTGCATTTGTGGATTTCAAGAAATGGACCAAATGAAGTCTGGGGCTATGTACTTTTAATTTTTAAGATCAATCTCAGAATTTCAAGATAACCTTGATTGTGTAAGATCACATTGCATTAAATTAATTAAGCTAATTGGAGCTGTGGACAATCAAGGCTAAATGGAGCCAGTATCAAAGAATATAATTTTGTTTCAGATAAAAGACATATTTAATTAATTGGGAAAGGAGGCAGCACTGAAGAATGTTTATTTATTACAAACATTGTTTCATACAGAGATGTTTAATTTCAAAACATAAATAAAAAATGCTACACTTGATCTTGATTCACTCAAAGTCTGCAACTCTTGCTGTGAAGATCTGCAGCTGAATTCATTTCATTGTATTTGTTCCTGTAATTCATTCATTAGAGCTGGTGTTAAACCAGGTCACTATTATTTCCTTCAACAAATATAGTTTTAAAAGTGCTGGCATAGCAGTATGTGTAAACGATATTCCTTGAATGTTAAGATTTTCAATCGGAATCTGTATATGATATGCTAAAGCATACCATCTAGGAATGCAGATTGCATTTCATGGATATGATCTCAATATTGATGCAGCCACAGTTCAATTAGACTTTCCTAATTGTTTTCCCTAATCAAAGGATACCTGACTTACATTCTGTAGGCAGCTTTAACAATCAAATTGGACAATGAGGTTTACCTAAGGGACGCAGCATGAAAAGTTCTTACTGCTAGCTGGATTACAGAAATTTATCTCTGAAAAGGGAACAATGAAAAGAAAAATCAACACAATCTTCAATCTGCTAGCTTCTCTTTCTTATCTGCTACATACATAGTGAACTTTTTATGATATGGTTTGAAAATTATGAACTTACAGCCATTTCCTATTATTTTCTCCTTCTCAGACTTTATATCTATTATTGATAGAGACACCATAGGTATAAAAAACAATTAAAAGTAAGAATATCAATTATCATTCCTGATTCAAAAATCAAGCCATAGTCAGGTATATAATATTAAACTTCAGCTCCCCCCTTTTTACAACTCTCATCCCATAACTAATTAGGGGTAGAGTCGGGGTGTTGGAGCTGAGCATTTACTGGCCAGATACCATTCCTAACACCACGTGGAGTTCACAGCAGATATTGTTGCTCTGATAAAAGGATTATAATATTGAACAGAGCACAGGAATGACAAACAAGGACAAAATGTCTGAAATCTCAGTGTCAAGAGTTGGAGTTAGTTAGTTCTGCCCTATTTTATGAATGCCTTCCTTAACAGATTAGAAGGATTTGTAATTAATTTGAGACTTACCCGGAGTCAACCCTGAATTTCGTTTCATTGCTGGTATTCAGTCTGGTTAATGAACCAACAGCCAAGAAAAACGTAGCACTCAGTTTGTGAGGATGTGACTTGTTAGTCGACTGCAAGTTTGTTTTTCAGCATTTCAGCAAAAGGGAGGGCTGTGAGATATAGGAGCTGAAGGCTTTTTCCCTGCTAGGGGTTCCAAGATCATGATTGCAGGGGGGAAAAATGTAAGCATTAGTTTTTGAACTTTGTTCAAGAGTTTGTTTGAACCCCGGTAGTGCAGTGGTTAGAAGGCAGCAGGGTTGGGCTTCAAAAAGTTTAGCAATGGGTTCTCTACCCGGTTGCTGGGTAGGCGTGGCCATGGTGGGCATGGCCTAGTCAGCCTCCTGCACCACGGTGNCAGAGGCTTTTCTCAAGCCTCTGGGAGGGTGAAAATGGCCTCTGGAAGGCTCTCTGGAAGCCAGAAATGGGCCCATTTCTGGCCTTCCCAAACTTCCGGGAGGTCCATTTTTCACTCTCCCCGAGCCTCCATGTGCGCCCTGCACTTACCTGCAACCAAAATGGGGCCGCTTGGGGATTCCTGGGAGGGGCAGGGCAGGGTGAGCAGGGCCAGCCATGAGTGGGATTTGGGGGTTCTCCAAACTGCA
>AZIM01000554.1:132758-142998 GCA_000516915.1 Ophiophagus hannah | reverse complement strand
TATTGGAAGACTGCTATCATGTCACTCCCCTAGTCCTTCTTTTCATAAGACTAGACATACCCAATTCCAACAACCGTTCTTTATGTCCAGTCCCCTAATCATCTTTGTTGCTTTTCTCTTTTTTACATTGTGCGGTTGGTCAGCCAGTTATGTATCCATCAGGTGGTGATGCTGTGGGGAGTTTTCATTTACATACAGATAGTCTTCAACTAAATCAAATCAAAATCTTTATTATGGCTGTTATCCATGGAAGTGTTGAACCATTTTGAGGCTGAAATTCATCATCTGCATTTGGAAATGCATCACCAGCAAAGAATGTAGTGCCCTTGTAAGGAAAAAAACAGGATTCTATGACCTGCTTACCATCTGCAGATTAATAGTTAGAATTTGGGACAAGGAAGCTATGTTAGACCTTAATATTGGCTCCAGTGGAAAGACTGTGTAAAGCAGGAGTGTCAAACTCATGGCCTGTGGACCGGATGCGTCATGCGCTGGCCACGCCCACCACCCCCCTTTTAGCAAAAGGGGGAAAGTTGTGATATGTCACATGACGACATGTCGTCACGAGTTTGACACCCCTGGTGTAAACTGTAGAAGAACAGAAAGGGGTGGAATAGAGAGAAATAAAGAAAATGTCAGAAACGGGAAGAAGAAAAAGAATGAGGAAAACTAACACACAAAATATATACACTGAATAACCGCAAAAAAACTCCACATTTTTGATAGATGGGCCTGTGCGTAAGTATGTGTTTATTCAAGATTACTATTTTTGCTGGATTAAGTGAATACATGATCATCTGTAATAATACGTATGTGTGGGGTATACATTCTCTTCTATCAATAATTGTATATGCTAAGCACACCTCATATTCAACTCCCACACTAAGGCAGGAATTTATTTTATTTTTTAGTACCATGCTGGTATTTTGAGTAATCGCTTTGTAAAGTCACTCAGATTCAGTTCTGCCAAGTTTATCACTACCGACCCTGGTTATTATTATAGAAATTCAAAGGTGGTTTTAGGATAGGAAAAGTAATATTTTTGTGTGTGTGTGCCTTTATCTTTCCAATTTAAATTATTTTTGGCTGTAGCCTTATTTTAAGAATAGTTAAGTTCCTGTCTGGTCTTGCTGGTCTACCAGAGATGTTCTGATGGATTTTCTTCTTTGTTCTTTCCTGTTATCTTTACTTTGCTTAAATTCCAATGAGTTGGGCTTATCTTTGGCTTTTTATTTCCCTACAGTAGTAAAACTCTACTATAATGGTTGGCAGACAATCTAAACTGCTACAACAATCATCTTGGAAAAAGCAAAATCTGCCTCCAAGTAGAAAAAAGAAAAGAAACACAGTTACTTTTGATTAAATATTCTGTTTTAAAGAAAAGGGAAACAGCCGTCTTCTTTAAAATCTTAACTTAATTCTGAATATCTCCCCTGCTAGTTGGGGGTTTGGAGTACTGGCAGTTCAAACACCCCTTAAGAATGGGGACGGGCCCTTGGTGCTTTCTGAGTTTCATTGTTTTCTTGCAGACATTTCGTAACCCAAACTAGGTACAGTAACATCATCAGTGCTGGTAGATAGTAGGTAGCACCGATGATGTTTTTGGGTAATGAAATACCTGCAAGAATGAATGCCTGTCATGACTGCTATCATGTCAGACCTTTGCTAGTCAGAAGGTCGCAAAAAGGTATCACATGACCCCGGAACACTGCAATCATCATTAATATGAGTCAGTTGGGAAGTGTCTGAATTTTGATCATGTGACTATAGGGATGTTGCAACAATTGTCTGAAAAACGATCATTTCACTTTTTTTCCAGTACTGTTGTAACTTCAAATGGTCACTAAACAGTTGTAAGTCGAGGACTACTTGTACGTGGATGTATAACTAACTAGGCCTTATACAAGGAGAAGTGTTACTCCTTTGCTCCTCAAAGGCAAGATCTCCCGAGCAATACCGGTTCAACAATAGAAATTAGAATGATGGTTGGTTAGTTTTATACCCATTTTTAAGAGTTTCAGGATGGTTTGCATGTGGCCCTCATTTTCCCCTTATCCCCAGGTTTTGGTCAGATCAACCTCCTATTCAATTTCCATCAATTTGTATCCCCCCAATCCTAGCACAGCACCTTGTCCACCACAGGGTATCACAGGACTTCTAAGGCAGAGTGAACTTACAATATGGGGCCAATCCAAGAAAGCACATGTCTTATTAAGATCAATCCTCTTAATATCTCAACTGAGAGTTTTGATGTTTTTTCTTTCTAAATCAGAGATGGGGAAGTTAAGCGGTCTTATTTGCGGAGACACTTTACAAACTGACTCGTCAGACAACAGTACATATGGTTGTATATTAATTTTTTAAAACCTTCAAAAATGTTTTCCTACTGCACCTATTTGTCACATAATAGGCAACTAAGTGTATCCAGCTTTAGTCTAATGGAAGGAATTGTGTAAACATTATTACAAAGAAAGCTGTTCCCTGCAATTCCACTGGGCTAACACCTTCTGTCAAAAATTTCTAATCAGAAAATGCAGAGATTTAAAAGAAAATACAAAATATGAATATTATGCTACAAACATGCATGCACACAAAGGTTTTATTTTTCTATTTTAGAAGACTGTGATTACAATGCGTTCCCAAACCTCAATCTGTAGAGAAGTTGATAGACTAGCCAGAAATTATGAGAAAGTAATAAGAATTGTAATAGTGCATATCTGGAAGTTGGAGAAATAGGGGCTAGGATGCCTGAATATCTAAAAAGAAGTGTTAAATAAATCTCTACTTAACTATGCGGTTTGCCAGATGTCACCTGCCTACCACATATCGCTGTTGTGAGGACTGGAGGAGAACCATGCTCCCAGTCAGAAGATACAAGTGGTCCAGAAAGCAGAGATGCATGCAGTGTTGGGCGCCCCCAGGTCTGCACATATTACATCCCTGTTGTGCAATCTGCACTGGCTTCCACTTTACTTCCAGGTGCAATTCAAGGTGCTGATCATTATCTTGAAAGCCCTACCTGGCACCTGACTGGGCTATTTGCAGAGCTGCCTTTCCTTGAGGATATCTGCCAATCCCACCAGACTGGATAGGGTGGGCACGCTCAAGTTCCTTCCCTGAATTACTGCCCTATTGCCCATGATTGCCCCTAACTTACAAAACATCCTTCTGGCATTCCAGCAGGCTATGCTATCCCTCTCACTCAAAGGCACACGTAACAGTGGTTTAATGGATTTATTAATATTCCCCAACAATTCCCTTCACCAAAACCCCAGAACTGTAATAAGACTGCAATAAGATTTGGACTGGGTTAGGGACTTCTGTTGTGTTGGGGGTGGGGTGCATGAAGGGAGGCTCAGCCAATCTCATTGTACAGATGTTGTATTCTGACAATAAAGGTAATAATAATAATAAGAACTGTCCCGATTAAGTCCAGCCAAAAGCAGACCATGGCTAGTCCACAGAGCAATAGGCAAGGAGTCCACAAGGCCAAGGAGTCCACTTAGAAGTTTCCCAAATGAGATAAACCCACCAGGCAAAATTAAATCCAAATACAAGAGGGTTCACAAGGCACGGTGTCAATCAAAGCAGATAAATTTGAAATAAGATTTTGGAATTAATTTTAAAGATTCCTTCTCCTTGGAAAATGCTTTTGTTTTGTTTGGATTTTTTTTTCTTCAAAAATATGATTTTAAAAATTGGAACTATCGAAGTCTAAACACATCATAGGGCATCCCATGGCTCACTGAAAAATGAGAAACCTCATTTTGTAAAGAGAAGGGGGGGAAGTAAAAAAAATAAACAGAAAGAGCTCTGAGGCGGATTCTCCTATCGGATCTGCACCAAAAATATTGGTTCTCCACATTTTAAATGGAGTTACTGAAATGATAATATTTTGAGTCACATAAATATTAGCTTGAACTTTCCTCTCCTTGTCAACTACCCCAAAACTTGAGGCTTATGACAGGAAATGTTAGATTGAAACAACTGTTAAATATTGCAGTGCACATTAACGATTAGTGCTGAAGGGTAGCTGTGGGAATAGCCCAATTAGTTTCTACACGTTTGTGACATATTTCAGTCATCCTGATTGATGAGAAGAATATAGAAAGGAGAAAAGCCAGCTGACTATATATTACTTGCCAACCTGCCCCTTTTAAAAATCAGACATTGAAATTATGTTAAAACTTGCTTTAAATGTCACGGTGACATCATTGGTACCCCGGGAATAAATTGCCAATGGGAGGTGAGAGTAAAGAAAGGGCTTTAAGTTTAACAGAATAACAGAGTTGGAAGGGNNCTTGGAGGTCATCTAGTCCAACCCCCCACTCAAGTAGGAGACCCTACACCATTTCTGACAGATGGCAGTCCAATCTTTTCTTGAAAGCTTCCAGTGATGAAGCTCCCACAACTTCTAAAGGCAAAGCTGTTCCATTGGTTGATTGTTCTCACTGGCAGAAAATGTCTCCCTATTTCCAGGTTGAATCTCTCCTTGTCCAGTTTCCATTCATTACTCCTTGTCTGGCCTTCAGGTGCTTTGGAAAATAGCTTGACCCTCTCCTCTCTGTGACAGCCCTTCAAATATTGGAACACGGCTATGTTTTCTCACATAAAGCAATGTAAAGCAGTATATGAGTCTAAGTGTTATTGCTATAAGAAATGCTACTGGTGTTTTGTACTAAAAGAACTAATGGGTGGAAGACAGAAACCAAATTCAAATTTAAACAGTATAAGAATGCCAAGAAATAACAGCAGCACCGGCCTAAACTGAGAAATACTTAGCTTAGCAATATTTATTTGTGAAAAAAAATCTTAGAAGAGTATCGGAGCACAGACTGAATGATACCTACAATGGCTACTATCTAGGACAGGGCTCTCAAACTTTCGGCGGGCGGGCCGGATGCGTCACACACTGGCCACGCTCATGCCCGGTTTAGCGAAGGGTGGAAAAGCCCCAATATGTCACGGGACACTGCCATGATGACGTGAGTTTGACACCCCTTACCTAGGACAATGCAGTTTGAAGGTGGACTAACAGAAATATGTTTCTAAACCAAGGCAATCTGTTTTCTTCTATGATAGAAATAGAAATCTTTGGGGCGCCACATTTCAAGTAGGGTTTGAGAACAGAAATACATTATTAAAAATCTGGATCTGTTTTACGTGCAGTGGTCCTCTACAGTTAATGGAAGAATTCTCACACAGAGGAATAGAACAATTTGATTTGATTTGATTTGATTATCCTGAAGTGAATGGCACATAGTAACCTTCCTAAATTCTAGAAGCCAGATTCCATTTGAAAGGGGGGCGGGAATCCTTATAATATAGGTAGTTCTCATTCAATGACCGCCTAGTTTATTGACCATTCACAGTGATGACAGTGATGAAAAAGTAACAATCCTCACATTTATGACTTCACAGGTCTGTAAAGCAAACAAAAGCTGACAGTCGCAGGCTGTTGTGGTTCTAGTCAGTGACGGTTTCACTTAATGACTTATTTGCCAGTCCCAATTGTGGTCACTAAATTAAGGATTATTGGTAGAGCTAATTATCCTGAGAAATGCTGGGCTTCTCTTTGCAGAATGAATTTGACCAGAAGCTGTCAATACTTTAATCTGAAAAGCTTCAGATTAAATAAAAAGTTGCATGAAATAAAAAGTTGGAGATGCATGAAATAAAAAGTTGGAAATAATGGGCCAAATGGTCAACATTATGATCTTATGATACAATTTATTTAAAAAAAAATTGTATATAAGTAAGATTTTTGCTATGCTGGAGTTCAGTTTATTGTTTTCAGGAATGGCTTTACCTCTGTTGCCTCAGTTTTATCTCTGCAGTTTTGGCCACGCTGCACCGCCAAAGCTGATGAGAATAAAAAAAAATATGGCAGCAACTCTCTTATGAATTTCAGCCGTGGTGTCTGTCTAAGCTTGCATTTGTAACATCCTGTTTATGGTTGCGCTTGGATGGCAGGAGGAACAGATGCTATAAAAGCTCATAAAGCAAATAAATATAAATAAACAAGATTATGTCACAGCAAATGAAATGATTCTAAGTGTGCATGGAATATGTAATGTGGGAAAAGCAGAAGAAAAGCTAAATGTGGCAGGTCCTTAATGCTCAATGCAATGGCCTAGCAGAAAGCAAAAAAGGAGATTATTTATTTAGCATATGGCATCTACAGAGGTCATGCAATCACTGATGTATAAATTTAGTTTAAATAAAGCATGAGCCACAATAAAATCACCATAACGTGGAGGCATAGAATTGCAGTGGGATAGATGTTATAATTTGATATCTAAGGAAGTTAACCATCTAACTCAGGGGTGTCAAACTGGCAGCCCACGGGCTGGATGTGTCACACGCATGCCATGCCATGCCCACCCCAGCTCCGCAAGTGGGAAAAATGTTGCAAAACGTCACGTGATGGTAACATGATGCGGCGAGTTTGACACCCGTGATCTAACTGCTTCTGGTGTGGCTGCGTTGAGATCATCCCAGGTGCCTTGAAATTTCCTGAGGAGACATTCTTGAACTATATGTGTTATGAAGTATAGTCTACCTCCACAATGGTATATTCAGGCAACATTCTGTTCTAACAGAGAGGCTAAAAGTCTATACACATGGCAACCAAACCAGATATTGTATCCCTCATGGTCAAAAACTACAGAGGCAGCAATCAGACTTCAACAGTGCTTTTAAGAATTAATTGACAGAAGATGTTGGACCCTAGATCCATATCTTGCAACTAAACATAGAAGACATAAGTAGAAATAAAAAGGGCGTGGTAAAAGTGCATCTGTCCCATTGCTCCATCTACATAGGACATCTGTGGCTCTGTTGCACCATTGAGTGGAATATAGAAACAGTTACTACAGAAGCACCAGTTCCTATGCCTTTCCCTTCTTGCTGTACTTATACTTATTCTTCCCTTGAGTATAGAGCATTTGTTGTTGTTTAAATTTCTAATACAACTTTTCCCATAAGGAGCTTCATCAGGCTTTCTTGCACAGAATTTTCAGAGTTGCTGGTTTCCAGGTAAAGTTCCAGGTATGTCAAAGTAGCAGACATGGCACAGCAAACTGAATGCTGACCACTGTTTATGGTGAAAGTCTTTCTGGATAAAGGAGATAACAAGAGAAAGCCCACAGGTACCTCGGACAGCTGCTCCTCACAAGGGATGGAAGTCTTAGTCTTCTCATGAGTAGAGAGGCTGGGAGTCACAGGAGAAACAGCTGGCTTATAGTACCTACACATTGTTTTAAATCCTCACTTTCTTAATCACTTGGGGGTATAATCAATCTACAGTTGAAAAGAGGTCTTTGAAAGCAGCAGGAAAAACATTTTCCAGTGAGTCAGCCTTCCTTCCGAATTATAGAAAGTAAAAAAAGTGGAGCATAACACTTTCCAAAGACTTCAAAACAATAGCAAAGACCTTAATCAAGCTTTTGATTAAAAATGTATAAATGGATAAAAGGGCCAGTATTAATTTGAAGATAAAGATTTTGTCAAAATTAAAAATAAAATGCTTTTGACATTGCATGGAAAATTAACAGACCAGACCTTTCTGGGAATGATGACTCTCAGATATCAACCAGAAAATATAACTGATGGAAGTTATAAAATAAGATAGTAATATGAGGTGGACCGTGTCATTAAAACTGTGGAAAAATAGAATAGACTAAAGCCTTAAGGGTAAAAGAAAGTGAACAGGGAAAAAGAACAGAGAACCCTGTTTTCTGCCTTCATCTTTGTATTACTACATTTTACTTTTGCTTTTGAATTATAAACTTTAAAGAAAATGGTGGCCCCTAGAAAAGCTTTAAAGAAGGTGAGAAGAAGAGGTCCATTAAAGCAACTGAAAGAAAAGGGGATTAAGAAATATTACAAAAATCATTTGAAGCAATCTGCATTTGTCAAATCTCTTAAAAGTGAGCTGGTGGTGTTTGAAGAGAGAATGGAAAATAATTGGACAATTTAGAGCTGCTAGATGCATGGAGGCACAAAAATGATGATGCAAAAGAACATACTTATTTTCAAGCATTTTTCAAGATCTTTTCAACAATGCTTTGTATATCTAAGAAGTTGGCTACTAATGTTTACAAAGTGGCAATATCACCAAAGACCTTTTCAGACCACAATCCAATGACTTTAGTACTTAAAAGGAACACCAGTTTCTTCTGATTTCCACCCACCAAGTATATCTAATGCCAGAGGAACCACATTGTATGCAGAAAGTGCCAGTTCAGCTCCAAGTATTTCTAGTTTAAAGGTCAGGAAACACATAATGGGAAAGATCTTTGCCAGATAATATAGAAATATGCTATCAGAATAGATAGTATTACTCTACATCTGCTGGAGTTTTTTGTTTTTTTTTCTGTGCAGGTCATTCTGTGGGGTATGTGACTTTAGTAAGCATAGAAGTTAAGAATAGGTAAGGACAATTTACTACAAAACCACTCAGAGAAAGTATCGATAATCATTCATTATACAGCCAGGTCATTTCAATTGCTCATATGGCCAGTCTATCTTAAGCATCCGGCCTCAGTAATCAGATGTTATTTCAGTGTTTTTAAAGTGGCTCTCCTATTCCTGTATTTCCTTCCTGTCTGGTGGCCGCCCAAAGTCAACTAAAAATAGGCAGTTCTCACCTCCTGTTCTGGCAGCTGAGATTAAAACTCAAATATTTCACCATGAACAGAGAAAAAATGTGATCCTTACTTCATTTACTGGTCATAACACAAAAAGGGTTTCAGTTGCATTCCAGCTCTTTTTACACAAGGCAAAAATATTGCTGTGGTTCACTCAAAATGGATGCCAGTGATTATTCAGAGATGAGAATGGGTTTTTTTTTCCCCCAGTAGAATCTATTATTAGAGATTTTCTTTTCTTTTCTTTTCTTGCCATTTTAGTACTGTGACATTACTGCAAAAAAGGAGAACTTTTACATCCTGAACACATTTTGAGCCATTAGTTTCACTGGTTTTCATCTTGTGTGTCAAGACCCCAAAATGGATGGTAGGAGAAATACTACTGTTCATACAAACACAACTATTCAGGTGACCCTGAGGGCACAGATAAACCTGCTAGTGGCCTCAACAGTTCTCAGAAAGAGTGCTAATGACCAGATGACTGCAAGGAATATAAATCCTCTATCATTCAGTCAGAACTGAAGAAGCTTCTTAGATGAGAAGGGAAATGTCTTCACAGAAAAACAAAGGGTGGTTAAAGTTGTGTGAACTGTAAATGTTGGCTTAGTGCACAAACGCA
This sequence comes from Ophiophagus hannah, assembly GCA_000516915.1. Lineage (NCBI taxonomy): Eukaryota > Metazoa > Chordata > Lepidosauria > Squamata > Elapidae > Ophiophagus > Ophiophagus hannah. Next base: position 133,728 of record AZIM01000554.1, on the reverse strand, counting down.
GCCACGTATCTTTTCTAGCCAAGGTCAACTGTCTTGGCATACCAGATATGTGAAACACCACCTGAAAAATGTAACCCACATGACATTATACACACCTCAGATTGGATGTCCAGTTTGAATTGTTGGGGGTGGGGACTTGGGATAACTTTCTATATGTAATTTCCACGCCTTTTGCCTCAGATCTTGTATTTCTTCTGTTGCTACCACTTCATATTCAGTAAAAGTACTTTTCTCTATAAAAATGGAGTCTAGGTTTCTTTCTTGGATTTTGAATGGAGCCACACCTGAAACCAGGGGTGTCAAACTCAAGGCCCACAGGCCGGATCCAGCCGCAAGGTGCTTAGATCTGGCCCGCAGGGTCACTCTAGAAACAGTGAAGTACCAGCCCGCAGTGCCTCTGCCAGTGAAAATGGAGCTCCAGACCTGACGCCCGTCGGGAGGACTCGAGGTAAAAACGACCGTCTCCCTTGTAGGAGGCCCACTGCAGCAGAAAACAGAGCATATGATGGCCGTGGGCGGCCCTCCCAAGCTCTGTTTTTGCTGGAGGCTGTCGCAGCCAAAAACAGAGCTTGGGAACCTGCTTTCACTGGCAGAGTGCTTGGGCTACCGCAGGTGCCCCAACACAAGTGACATTGAGCTGGCCTGGCCACATCTATCCTGGCTTTTGGCATGGGCAGCCTCCTGCAGCCCTCTGCCAGTGAAAACGAAGCTCGGGGGGATCTGCATGCGCCCCCGGGCTCTGTTTTCGCTGGCAGAGGGCTGCAGGAGGCGGTCCAGGCTGAAAATGGGGCATGGGGGAGCTGCACGCGGCCCTTCGGGCTCCGTTTTCACCTGCAGAGGGCTATCAAAACAAACTAAAAGCAAAACAAAAATAAAAGAAGAAATGTTTCCCCTTTTGCATTTGAGCATCCAAGAAGAAACAGGAAAGGAGAAAGGGAACGAGGAAGACAAAGAAAAAGAAAAAGAAGGG
>AZIM01000553.1:217111-233440 GCA_000516915.1 Ophiophagus hannah | reverse complement strand
CCCACAACTTCTGAAGGCAAGCTGTTCCGTCGGTTGATCGTTCTCACTGTCAGAAAATTCCTCATTTCTACATTAGACAAACCAGTTCTCCTAAGATCCTTCCCTTCCCACCAAAGAGCTGATCCCCAGCCTGATTTCACGGCCAGAACTGGTAAACTGGGAACACGAGAAGGAAAGGCTGCCTCCAGCTACACGCGGAGAGCCTTTGAAGTTAAACTGGCCGGACTCCTCACTTCCTTTCCTTTCCAGCCCGCCCCAGCCACCTCGGTCTCGCCGGTACCTCCGAGAGCTGCTCCAGAGCCTCCCGTTCCAGGCAAGTAAAGTTCAACAGGAGCTCCCACTTCTCCTTCAAGAGCCGGTCCGTCATGTCGCGTTCCCGGGGCGACTCCAGCGCCCAGAACGCGGCGCTGCCTAGCAGCAGGTAGCTCAGGTAGAGGAACAGCAGCAGCGTCGTGGAGGGAAGCCCGCAGCGCCACCTCGTCGGGGCAGCCTCCGGTGGCTCCATACTCTGGCCGTCGATGTAGTCAGAGGCGGTGGAAGAGACGGTGGCGGTGCAGAAACGCCGGGGAGAAGCTCACCCGCGAGGAGAAGTTCTGCCCGCGACCTCCTTCCGAAGGCTCCGTGCAGCAGCGGCGCTTCTCTGCCCGGATTCGTCTCCCTGGGCGGGGCCAAAGCAGAAGGATCCCCGGTGCTTTCCCCAACGGAGGGATCGGGTCAGTTTGAGCGGCTAACTCTAAGCTTAACTTTGACTCTCGGGGGTCTTCAAACTTGACAGCTTTAANGTCTTAAACTTGCCAAGTTGAAGACCCTTGCCTTACGCGGGGAGAATGCTTGTTCTTGGGCCCGGGACGTTTTAGTAAGTAAAACTGAAGTAAACCACCTGTGTTGAATGTGCCATTTGGCCTTGAACTTCTGAGCCAAGGCTTGGCAGGGCTCAGTCCCATAAGAACAACAACAGTTGTGTCCGGAGGAGGCGCTGGCTTTTTGGGCTTTACTTAGCATTTACTTTATAGTAGGTTTACCTTGGATTGAAGTGTGGATGCCATTCAGTTTGGAATAGTCGCCACAGCCCTAGCCCCAGAAACCAGAAGATTGGGAGTTGTAGTCCCACCTTGGGCAAGCAAGTTTGGTAGCCTCTTAGGCCAGTCCTTAGGCCAGTCACACACACTCAGCCCTGGGGAAGAAGCAATGGCAAACCACTTTTGAAAATCATGCTAAGAAAACAGCAGGAGTTTGTCTAGGCAGTCAACAGGTGTTAATATTGACACAAAGGTGCACCACCTGCACGCAGACACACACAGATTAGTTTTGTGTTAACACAGCCTTAAGCTGGTGGAGCATGGCTGGACTGCAAAAGTCTAGTCAACACTAACCAAACTTACTATTTCTTGCAACTTGTCTTCCAGAAGTTATTCAGATTCTTGTGGTTTAAATAGAGGATCCTTAAATGTATGCAGATGAATTTGTGTACTAATTGCCACTGATATCTGAGCTTTTATAACATGCTAGGCTAAAAGATGTTTGGCTGATTTGTGGTTGAATAGGTTATGCAGATTCAGCCAAAATGATTTGTTTAGAGCAGGCATGTTCAACTTGTGGCCAATGGGCCACGTGCAGCCCTAGGCGGCTAATAATGTGGCTTCACAAGATTGTGAACTTTTAATATATGATTTTATATTATAAAAATCATATATTTTATATGTGGCCTAAAACAATTCCTCTTCACTTAATGTGGCCCAGGCAAGTCAAAAGATTGGACACCCATTGTTTAAAGCTCAATGTGTTGATTTAATTTAAGCAAATGAATTAAATTTACGAAAACAAGTTTCAATTAACCATTGGTTAATATGTTTAATGGAAACGGGAAATAAAGAATTTTAAAAGGGAGCAGGCCATAACTCCTCTCCTTTTGGAAACTAAGTACTAGTGCGGTTCCAATGTTATATACTTTTCTACAATGAAATTAGCCAGAATGTTTTTTTTGGCCAAGGCTTGTCTTCCTATGATCATAACTTGTTCTTGTGGTCTGCATTATTGTTCCAAATTATGACTTATTTTGAAAATGACTTAGTTGTTATAACATACTAAACCATAATGTAAAATTGGGGATACAGCTTATTACCAATTTTAAAAGTGTGTGTTAATTTACAAAAAGGCTGGTACAAGAACCATAGCTGGTTGTGAAAATTCATTTACTGGAGGAGAATTAGCTTTCTAGGATGTTTTCCACTAGGCATGGGCAAAACCTAGCCTTCCAGGAAGAAAGCTTTCTGCAAAACCAACTATCCTAGAACAGTATAGCTATTTTGAGGGTGATCTGTCAGTTTGCCAGAACTTAATTTTCTGAACAGGAAGCTCTTCCAGGTATGCTCCAGAAGCCAAAACTGAAAATAGCTAGTTCTATAACAGTGTTGAGGGCTTTTAGAACAAATGTGAGTGATTCTATTGAGAATTACTGAGTGATTTTTTTTCTTAAAATGAGTTTAATCCTCTGAAAACTGCAGTATGATTTTTTTTTCTGTCTTCAAATCTCCATAACCATTCTTTTAGGAGAAGAGTAAGACTCAAGGTGAACTTGTGCAATGCTGGTTTTATTCACACATTTTGCTAAGCCCAATTTTTTTAAAAAAGGAAATCATAGTTGAGGAAACTATTGTGGCATGGATCATATATAACATTAAGCTATAATTAGTACTTCACAGACGGCACTAAATTTAAGTGTGAACTAGAAAATTGCCCTGAGCTTTCCATGAAGACTGTTATATGGGGTCTTCATAATTTACAGGAGGATATTAACATAGGAACGCCATTCCCTTTTGCTGATATTGGCTAGTGTTCAAAGAATTAATGGCAAATATTAAATTCCAGCAACGACACTATTATGGACTATTGCAGAATTAGTTACATAGCTTTCCGGTCTCAAAGTGCATAAAGTCAGTTTTGTTGTTCATACTGCAAAAGAAAACAAGTATAAAAGAATGAGTGAGGGGTAACTTGTTTTCTGCATACTTTGTTAGCTACCCCTGATGACAATATTCAAAATAGGGATCCCAAAAGAAGAATCAACAAGATTGTTACCATGCCATCCAGTTGACTTATGTAACTAAGACAACAAGTCAGTGAGTTCAAAGTTTCTGGTAAGCTGTAAGATAAGGAATGTATCCTTCAAAGAAGACATTATTCCTCTATATACCAATAATATATATTTTGAGAAGAATATTTTATGTGGTGTTAGACCATGTATAATATTCAACAACTCTAAAATATTATAGTCTAGCTGAATGAAAATGTGGTGATGGAATTCTACAGTTGGTGAAAGACAATGCCTATTTCAATGGCTTCTGGTCTAGAGTTGTATATCCTGTATCACAATAAAATACCTTAATATGTGATTGAGCATATTGATATTAGAGCAGTTTCTAGGGAGTAACAGCCAAAGGGGATTCTACTCCCTGCCATTCAGAAGGTACTTGGTTAGCCAAAATGTGACAAAGAAACCTGGATCTGATTAGCTATTGGTTGGCAAAGCTATTCTTATATTCTTAAAAGAATCTGGTATACTAAATGAGTGATGACAAGCCATCCATCAAAAATATATCAGATGTAGTAACACAACTTCATAATGAGCCCAAAAGGACCTTCTTATAGAAGTAATACCTACAAATTAATGCATTGAACTTCGTAATGTAGTTTTAAAGCAGGAGTACACAATTTTTTTAACAGACTAAGGGCTTCTATAGTCTTTGAATAATGTGCTGTGGTCTGCACTCTCCCCCCTCCACATGTGTATTTTTAATGTATTTTTTTACAGAAAAATATAAATACAATTTATATTTACATTTAATTAAGATTACAGTAAATCAGTTGTGGAAAACCCTTAATAACCCATGGACGACTCTGAGGGCTCCCCAAGGCAAATCACAAAATTAAGTGCACTCTCCAGGCATTTAATGCCCATTCTGGCATTAAATATATACTAAATAATTTTCCCTTCTACCATGTAAAAATGTATCTTTAAACTATAGGTCCCAAATCTCCTGTGATGATCAGCATGTGATTATTATTGAAGTGGCCATCTGACCCTCATGGGAACTCCTTTCTCTTTAATCTGAATTAGATATTTAGATCAGAAGACAAAGGTTGTAAAGGCCAGATATTGCTTCTTCTTGCTTATTTTGAAATAGACTTAGGAGAAGTGTTATCAAAAGACTCTTCTCTACAGATCAGCTGAAATGTCACAGATTGAATGCCTTGAATTAATTAGGTGTTCAAGAATTGAGATTAATTCTTCATAGACAAATGCCTCAACCTGCCTAGTAATAATCAGTAGGTCTTCCAAGGAGTATTCTGAAATTTCTTGGATCTTGCTTGTCAGCACTTGTCAAAGCGCGTTGCTTGGAAAGAGATGAAAAAAGTTCTATCTTATTGGATTGTACTTGTAGAAATTCTTTCAAATTGGCTCAATCCACCTAGAAAATCCATCAAAGTGGTCTCATTCTTCAAACTTTTTTCTTTCTTTCCTCCTCAGCAATGTACACTTGCAGTCATAGCTTCATCTTATGAAGCTTAATGAAGCAGTTCAAAAATGCAAGTTTTACTCTGCAAAATATCAGGATGGTGGTTCTCTCTTTTAACATGAGAAGGAACTTAACTTTTAATCTCTGTTTCCAGTTGATGATACTGGATGGAGCTCTGTCACAGAACCTGCTATGGACTGCCTAATTTAGAAAGTTCCTTTTGATGTGGTAGAGAATATTTTTTTTACCTTCGATTGCTAGTCCAGCTAGCATCAGTACATGGGACAGAGAGGGACACCTACTTGTATTAAGCAGCAAAATGCCTGGGCCCCAGACCTAGAGGTTGCACAAATTGTAATTCTATTTTTCCTCCAATTATTTCAGCTACTAGTATAACAATTTGAACATGTAAATTAAAATTTTCTAGTTGAGTGCATTGTATTCCTTTCCCTCCAGAGTCAGCACCAAGCCTTTTTTAAAATTGGTATTCTGAACTTTGAGAATTTTAATATCTGCCTTGGGACATATTCAAGGAGAAAATACTGAGAATGTTCAAAGGTCCAGATGGCTTGGAAAAAGTACTAATTGGAGTCTACAAATTGAAGTGAAGGTACTGAGGAAAATAAGTTCGGGGGTTGTTGTTTTTTCTTTGTCTTTTTATAGTCTAATAATAGAAGAAGGCTAGAAGAAAAGTTCTTGTCATTGAGATTCAGTAGCTTGCAACCATGCCTTTTTTGAAATTTCTTTCATAGATGGAACTAGTAAAATGTTGTGCATTTTTCTGCCAGAAAACCTGTTCAACAGATTTCACTACTTGCTTACGGGAAATCAGGAAGTGGAGATAAATGACAGGGTTCTCTTGGAAGAAAATAACCCTTCATCGCTTCCAGTAAAAATTTTAAAAGTAATTTGAGAACCCAATGCCCACAAGCCATCCAATAGGCCTGTTCTAATAATTAGTTCAATGGGAGATAATTGGCTGAATGGAAAGTGTAATAATTTCCTTCATGCTTCTCATTCAGCTGCTTTTTGCACATATAAAGTTTTTATTCTTCGGGAAAAAAATCCCTCTATCCTTTATGAAATTGCTCACTCATTATGGGTGGAAAGCAATATATCATATCCACACACCTTGAATGCACACAGAACTTCTTCTAAGCTGCCTACCCACGAGAGACACTCAGCTGGGAATGTGGATCCTGGGTTGGTCAGGATTATCTTCTCCTTTGGAAATAGTAACTTCTGTTATCCCTGGATCTGGCTTTTGCTTATTAAATTGTAGGAATTTTTCCATTAGGTTTGCTCCTAGGTTGAATATCAGAGCAAGCCAGGCTAAACCAAAGACAATCCAAATTGCTGCCAAGCTTCGGTACACTGAAATATAGTGCTTGCTAGGATCAGTGCCTATGGAAACAAAAAGAGAGATGGAAACTTAATTTCTCATAGCTGAATACCTGGAAAAGTATTCTAATAAGCTGAATACAGTGCACACATATACAAGCATACTTCAGAAGTGGAATTGCTTTGGAACATACAAGGGTAGTGAATGCAGCTCCTCTTCAGAGCAGTAACATATTTTTTCAGACTTCTGCAGGAGCCTCCAAAAAGTGCAGTTCCTTAAATTATTCATATCAATGATTGCTGTTTTAATGAGCTGTTGCATTAAAGCAGCTGAGTCTTATTTCATCTTTGCATGGAAGCCTGAAAAATATATCGCTGTATTAAAAATGTGTAGGTTCCAGTTATTCAAAATACCTCTTACCACTATTTTCCTTTTGCACATATAGATAGAACAAACTTGGTGGATTGCCTGTGTCCCCCTCTGTCCCCCCATTTTAAGGGAGATATTAAAAAATGAATACGAGCTATTTCCTATGTACATCTTGATTTGCAACTTCTATTCATTTTATAAGGCTGTCACTTAGCCTCTTAAATATTGCAACTGGTGACATGTTTCAATCCACATGGAATCTTCCTTCTGCATAGCCCTTGTCCTAGGACCTTCTTATTCTAATGACTTCAGCATCAGAAGCTGCCTCCCTTCAGTTCACTCCATCCAGCCTACCACTTCCTCATCCCACAGGCAGAATTGTTTCAGGATCTAGGTCAGGAAAAAGAATGTATTCAGTGCATTTGCTTCCAACTTTTTTTTCCTGAGATAAAAGTAGTGTACATGAGGGTTTGCCTGGATTTCATTCTTTTAACATTCCTGTGAGTTTGGTTCGAGTGACTTGCTTGAAATCACCTGATGAGCTGCAAATTTTTGGCAAGACTTGAATCTGGAGTTCTCCAGTCCAAAACTATAGTGTACTACTCTGCACTCCCCTGCCCTCTGCTTCTGTCAATGGAAGATCATAAGGTGTCTTCTGCACAAATACTGCCATTGAATTACCTCTCTTCCACATGAGCTGAAGGAAGAAGTGACTAGTATGGAATTGCATAGCATCTCAGCCTCATCCTTTATAATGCTTGTTGGAGAAGAACATTTGTCTATAGAATAGTTTCACATCATGCAAACCAGAAATGCAGGAAGTATGACTCAGGGAAAAAAGAGGAAATGCATAATTTAAAAAAAAACCTTATTTGTGTCTATACCATGTAATTTGTGACTGTTTTTACGTCAGTCGGAATTGTAATGTCAAATTTCAGGTAAAAATGAATGTAAAATTGATTCTGCCCAATGAGTTGCAGCTTGATTTACTGCAGGAAATCCATCTGGAATAGAAAATAGATTCCTTTTCCTTCAAAATAAATGTAATTCTGAACAGTTTTGTCTGCATCTATAGAGAAGAAGCAAATAAACCACCAATGTTTCTCAGTAGCATTTTTATTTCTTACTCAGCTGCAGTCAGTAACTGAGTCTGGTCCTTTTAAAAGCACTTTGTCCACATTAAAGCACTCTTGTGTGTGGCATGTTTGGAGCATGGTGTTTTGCACAACTATCTCACTATGTAGATTAATATCACTTAATAATAATAAATTATTTTAAAGTCTAGTCTGTCAGTGAAGTGTTTGTAGAAAATATGGCAGCCACAATGGGGAACTTGCCATTTAAAGAAAAGTAAGTTTTTTAAAAGCTAAAATCTCATGAGAAGTCAGTTTCCTTGTGTGAGAACTCAAAAGATACCAGAGATACATTTGCCAAAATATAAAGTATATTACTGCTGAATTTGGAGCAATTTTAAAATGTGTTTGAATTTTTTACATGCAGATATTTTCCATGTGCATCTGATTTCTTTTTTAATCTGTCTCTTAAAAAAATAAGAACCTGTATTCTTGACTCCTAATGGAGTGATTGAATGAGTGAACAAAAAAGTAGATTATAAATATAATTTACATACCATGGCCATGTTGTTATAAGTTGTTGTAAGTGTCACAGATTTCTCTAGAATTCTTTCTAATCAATGCTGTGTGATGGGCTGGGTGGGCTTACTTACAGCACTTAACTACTACTTTTATTATTACCTACTACATAATCTCCAAATCCAATGGTGCTGAGGGTGATAAAGGTGAAATAGAAGCCTTCTCCATAACTCCAGCCTTCAACATAACTGAAGATCATTGGTGGAAAAACCAGGAAGAGTAAAGTCCCAGCCATCAGAAATAATACCATGGTTAATGTCTGCATCACCTGAGAAACATAAGGATGGAATGATTGTTCAATAGTGCTATGCTTCCATCTAAAGTGTGGTTGCAAACAAGACAGCTATTTTCAATAGTCCCCAAATGGTGTTTAGCTGAGTTCAGTGAGAAACCCTCACACCTGGCCTGCATAGTTATTTTAAATTATTGGCATGCCTATTATAATTTCAGAATGCAGTGCTTTTTGTATTTGGTTATCAAAGAGTAGAAGTAAGTGTAACAGAATATTACATTCATCCACATGAAAGCCCAAATCACAATGGAGATTTGCTGGGCTATCCTTGACATGATGCTTAGACATATCAAGGAGAAGCCACAATTGGATATATTCAGTTACATTTCTGATATTGGCAATACATTTGAGGAAGAGTAGACTTAGAAGTAATTTAAAGGTGTGGGTTGATACCTGATCACTTGTGGGAGCCAACCTTATTGAATTTAAAAGCCACCTCTGAAGGATACTATATAAATTAATGGAATTTGCAAACCTTTAAACTTATAGTCCAAAAGTGAGGGAAAGTACCCTTCATGGAGAGAATCGATAGCTGTCAACTCTCTTACTTAGAATTTTCTATATATTGAAGTACTGCAAGAACATTTGGGGTAGAAAAGTTAGCCCAAACCTTAACATGTATGAGTTCATGGTCCCATTTCTGTTCATTTCTTTTTACAGAAGGTGGAGGCCCTCTATCCACACGATGATAGCTATTTTCTGCATAGTAGTTGTATAGGCAGCTCAAGTCATAGCCTCTTTGTGTAACACAGTAAAAAAATTGGAGATAATTTTAAAGTCAAAACATGAAATTGATACCAACATGAAATGTCTCTGGTTCAAAGGGGCAGGGTTGAGGAAATGTGTCCATAAGTTATTAAGGTAAAAGCAAAAATTAGGAATCAGTGGGAACTGTGGAACAGCTTGGAAAGATTCTTGACAGTAGAGAAGGTTGATTGATTAGTAGATAGCCTCTCATGAGAAAACATTGAATGGAGGATGCCTAGAATATGATAGTTGCAGTGTCGAATACCAGTCACTTTGTATGATGTTTTCATGAAAATGTGGATGAAATTTCTGATTTGTATGTTGTGTAGCTTTGTAAAACAAAACAGAACTTCTTGAATATGGCTTCTTTCCATATATTTCCATAAAGGAGGAAATAATTCTCAACACCACTCTCCCAAAAGGTACAGTAACAGAAAATGGTTCTTCAGTACCAATGCTAAATATTCAAGAACCCTGCCTGCTTTTTCTTCTGAACTCCTTCTGAACTCATTTTCTGCAAGGTAACAACAACATGCAAGATTTCTACCTATCAAGATTCTGGATGGCTAGGAATTTTGTTCTCCTAAATCAAATAGAAGAAAATCCAGTTTTTAGGAAATACAGGAAACTACCCTTCCCTCTAAATTATGTCCTTAAATGTAAAAAGCATTTTATAGAAGGAAATAGCATGAATCATCTACATTTTAAAAATGATGTAATATGAATTTTTTTGTTGCTGAAATGTACAGAAAGCATAATGGACATTGCTATCTATGACTATTCTCCCAGGCAAGTACATCCCTCAGTCAAAGGCAGAGGCCTGAAGAATTGTGTAACAATTTTGTCTTCACCTGTTTAAGAATTCAACCAAGCTTTGTACCATCATTAGCAGGATATTTATTATGCCTCTTCCATGTTCCCTGATTTCTGGTGTGGAAATGTATAACTTACGAAAAACCCTATCTGGGTTAGGCTAGCTTTCTGATCTGGCATTTCTTTCTCTTAAGTACCGGTATTAAGAAAAATCGTAATAAATCTTGTAATGTTTATATCTTGCAACATAAGGAATTTTGCTGTGCATCTTGCCCAATTTATGTACTGTAACTCATGTAAATTGCCTAGCAAGTCCTTTTAAAACATATGGAATCATCTTCTTATTCATGTAAAAGTAATTATCAATATTTGGACACAATTTTTAACAGAGAACCATTTTTCAAAGGCTGCCAGGGAGGGATTGTGGGGCGGGGTCCTTTTTTTGATGGGAGTGGAATGTCCAGGTTTGCTGCTGATAAATTCATGGTGGGACTCTTTCATAGCTCTATATGTGAAGGGAGAAAGACACAGGTTACCCTAAAGCTTATAGGCTCCCTTATTACATTTTATTTCGTTGCTATGAAACAGAAATTGTTTGATTATCTGGGCATATATTATAAATAGCCCTCAACGTACAACCACAATTGGGCCTGGAACTTCTGTTGCTAAGCAATGCAGTTGTTAAGTGAATTGCACCTGATTTTTACAATCTTTTTTTGCCATGGTCAATAAGTGAATCATGGTTGTTAAGTGAAGCTGGCTTTCTCATTGAGTTTGCTTGTGGGAAGCCCCCCCAGGGAAGATTGCACATTGCGATCACACAGGACACTACAGCTATCATAAATACATATGGGTTGCCAAGTGCCTGAATTTTGATCATGTGACTGCAAGGACATTGAAACGGTTGAATGTGTGAGGATTGAGGATAAGTGACTGTCCAGCACCCTAACTTTGAATGGTTTTTAAACAAATGGTTGTAAGTTGAGGACTCTGCTGCAATTGCTTTGTCACAAAAACAAGAATTCAGAGGCGTATACTCAGAAACACGAAATGATATGGAAATGGATATCAAGGCTTAAAGAAGGACAGCATGAGTGGCCCTCAATGGTTATGTCTTTGTCAGCTTCTTGCTTCAGTGTCATATTTGCAAATGGCCTCCAGCAGATTATGCCAAGTCGCTGGATTGGTTAAAGCTGTTTATCCTCCTCCACAGCCCACTAACTTAATAACGCTGATTTTCCATATTTGTAACTATATGGCTTTAGTCATATGGCTCATGGAAATATCCATGTATTTAACTAACCAAATTGCCATAGTCTCTTATCTAGGCTGCCAGTTTAAAAGGTAAGATAACTTTATTGTCTCTGATACCCCATTGAAATTTGAAAGTATTAGGAAGTAGCACAGAGTTTTCCAAGCTGGAGTCCTACAACATTTAAGATATGGTAGTTGTTATGCCATTCATGAGAAGTTGGAACAACTGAAGTAGTGAAAACCCACAAATAAAGTCCTGTGTAAATTTTATTCTTGAGCCTTTTCTCAGGCTTCAAAGAACTATAAAGTCTTATCCATAATGTCAGTTAAAAGAAGTAAGATGTCTGTTGATCTCCAGAGTCACAGATGAGGTGATAGATGAGTCAATGCACAGTTCGTTCTTAATATTATGGCTGATGAGAGTATAAAAACCAGTGGTGGTATTCTATTGGTTCAACCCGGTTCTGCAGAGCCAATAGCAGCGATGAGCAGCGGAGACTGAACCGGTTCTCTCCACTGCTCTGCTGTTGGTCCCGCCCGCCCTGGCTCCCATATTCACCTTTATCCTCTGCTTTTGAAGCACAGCCGCTTTGCATGGCACAGCAGAGTGTTGTGTGGCAGCTGCTGAAGTGACCAGGAGAGTNCGACCGGGATTGTGCAGGCTTGTAGGAGGCAAGTTAGAATGCCTCTGCACCTGTGCAAACACCTCTGCGCCTGCACAAAGTGCATGTTTGGCAGCGCGCACACACAAAATGTGTGTATGCGTGCAAAGCACGCCCACCAAGCCACACACCCACCGAACTGGCGGTAAAACTTTTTGAATCTCACCACTGATTGAAACACATTGTTACCATATTTTTGAACTGCTATCTTCAAATGCCCACTCCCAATTTTTTGTGTTCAAATTACTTCAGTTATGTGGAATGAAGAAAGAATGATATGTACATACCCTCTCTTTATTCCACATCTATAATATCTGAAAATCATATTACACATCTTCAAAATTATACATGACAAAAATCTACCAAGTATTCAGGATTAAGTAGTATTCACCACTGTAATGGCTCCACTTCTACAAGTGATACAGGGAATCCTCAACTTAAGATCATACTGGAGCCTAGAATTTATAAGTCATGATGGCTATAAGTTGAGACACCCCTGTGACTGGACCCAATTTTATGCCTTTTTTTGTGGCAGACATTAAGTGAGTACCGCCATTGTTAAGTGAACACAGTGGCTGTTAAGTGAATGTGACAGTCATTAAGTGAATCCACATATTCCTTTTTTTTGTGCTGGAAACTGGCTTTAAAGGTCCAGAAACTGGCAAAAAATGTCATAAATTATGGTCACATGACCGTGGAATACTGCAGTTGGCCATATTGGTGAGCAGGTTGCCAAGCTCCTGAAATATGGTCATATGACTGTGTGTGCACTCAGATGTTGGAATTGTACAATTAGGGTGTCAGGATCTCTTGGGAACTCCATCATAACTTTAAACAGTTGCTGAGCAACTGGTTATTAAGTGAAGACTACTTGTACTTTTCTTAGCATCCCATAGTTTTAGATTGTATCAACATTTTGTGTCTTGTGGAGCTTTTATCAAGAATGTATAACTTGATATAACCTGTCACTATTCAGAAGTTCAAATCAACAAAGTCTTTTGTTGTCCTGGATGGTCCAAGATACTCTCATGTGTCCTATGAATACATGAAAATCACCTCTGTAATGTGTTATAGTAATAAATGAGCAATTGTACCTGAGCTCGCCCTGACTTGTGGACCCATCTGTCCAGGTCAATCAGGTGTGTGCTGAATCCTTTCCCCAACCGATTAAGAAATGCCAAATTAAGAGGGACCCCAAACAAAGCATAAAATACACAGAAGACCTGTCCAGCTACTGTACTGGGGGCCAAGTTCCCATAACCTACAGAAAAAAAAGAAATCAAATCTCTTAATAAGGCTCAATTTATGTGAAAAAATATTTTATTAAGAGGATTTTGTTTATTCTTCTTTCATATCTCATCCTGTTTTGATCATTTTGATCCAGCCAAAATTAAACACTTGCAGAATCTTTATTGCTTCTATGATTAAAATTATGGGGATTTTAACACTGAATTTTGGCTGGTTCATGCACTTTTTGATGTCCTGAGTGCCCAAAATCAGAATTTACAAATACACAACTGATACTGTATATTCTGTAGACAAGACAATTAATCATAGAAAAAAAAGTCACATAAAAATGGATGTAGTTGAATATAATGGCTTTTAAAATATTTCAAAGTCTGAAAATTTTCAGATGCAGATTTGCAAACAGCTTAGTATCCTCAGTCAACACATGATTCAACTTTTACCTAAAGTATTATGGAAATCTAAAGAAGAAAGATTTCCAGGGGGAAAAAATAACTTACATTACCTATAGTAGTGACTACAGTCCCAGCAAAGAAGAAACTATTGCTAAAGTCCCAGTTACTAGGGTTGGTTGAATTTCCTTCAGGGTTGACTCCTTTTTCCCAGGCTTCCATAATGACCTGTCATGGAAACATTTGTAAAAGAAGGGGAACAAATGGATTGTTTAAGACTGGGAGATTATAGTAACTAAGTAGTAAAATGCATTCAGTTCCAATATTCACTATTGATAGTTTCTTCTGTAGTAATGATGAGAGTGCCCATATTACTCTACCAGTGAAATGGAACTGCTTGTAGGAGATGAGTAGGCTGAGCTGGAAGATGGGGTTAAGTGTGTCATCAGTTCGGAATAATTGTGTAGCCACAAGAGATCCAAGTCTAACTGTTCATCAGTTCTGTTATCCTCTATTTAGTGCCAATTTAGTTTTGATTGTTAATTGTCCAGATTCTGTAAATATAGCAATAATAAACTTTTCAGTGCTTTGAACTGAAGTAGTGTGTGCCTGACACTACTAGATGCAGTAAGAGTTGTACACAAGTCACTACACTCTTTCAGTGAGAACAATTATAATTGTATTTAGAGCTTGTGGAGAGTTCATACTTCTCAAATGTATATATATGAATGGAAGCAAAATATTGTGATTCTGAATTGTTCTACCAAATTCTGCTATGTAGCTTGTACCTTTAAAAAAATGATCAGATAAGTGTTAATCTACAAATGGTTAATATATAAATCTATACAATCTATAAAAAATAGGTAGATTAAGGAAAAATGCATATTGAAGTAGAATTCTTTTAAGTTTTTTTTTAAAAAAGAGCCACTCAAAAGAGCCACTCGAAAGAATTAAAGGTGACAGATCATCTCTGGATCCCTGCACAAGTGGATAGCCACGTTCCTGTCACACAGGCATCAAATAGTCAAAATAGGGAAGGCCCTCTCAAATCCAGCATTAGTTAGCAGCAGTGTCCCCCAAGGCAGTGTTTTAGGACCTACACTCTTTCTGCTTTACATCAACGACCTTTGCGATCATATTAAAAGCAGCTGCGTCCTCTTCACTGATGATGTAAAATTATTTAACACCACTGACAATGCTGCTGTCCTGCAAAGCGACCTTGTCTATGTGTCAGAATGGTTGCGCAATTGGCAACTTCTCAACTAATAAATGCTCTGTCCTACACATTGGCAATAAAAATCAGAACACCAAATCCAAGTTGGGCAGAAACGGTCTCATAGATGACCCTCACTCTGTCAAGGACCTCACATCTCAAATGATCTAAGCCCTAGACCCGTGATAGTGAACCTATGGCATGCGTACCAGAAGTGGCATGTAGAGCATCTCTGCCGGCACACAAGCTGTCATCCCAGCACAGTTCCACTGTGCATGCGCATATGCCTCCCGCCAGGCAGCTGATTGTCGGGTATCTGCCGTGCATGCATGGGGGCATGTGGGAGATGCACATGCATGCGCAAGGGGGTGAGGGGAATGTGGGGGGGTCACACGCACATGTGCAGGGGAACAGGGGGAGTGGACAACCTCCCACACACGCACACACTTTCAGCACGTGATGACAAAAAGGTTAGCCATCACTGCCCTAGACCTCAGTGTAACAGCAGTGCCAAAAAGGCATTAAGAGTTGCTAACCTAATTTTGTGAAGCTTCTTCTCCAATAACATTGTATTGCTAAGTAGGGCATACAAAACCTTTGCCAGACCAATTCTTGAATATAGGTCATCTGCCTCTAATCCACACTGTATATCAGATATTAACACAATTGAACAGGTTCAGAGGTATTTCATGAGAAGAGTACTCCACTCCTCTACTCACAATAGAATCCCTTATGCCACCAGGCTTGAAATTTTGGGCTTGGACAACCTGGAATTGCACCACCTGTGGTCCGATCTAAGCATAGTACAGAAAATTGTCTGCTAGAACATCTTACCTATTAACAACTTCTTCAGCTTCAATCATAATACACTGGCAAACAATTGATACCAACACAAGGTAAACCACTTCAAACTTGATTGCAGAAAATACAACTTCAGCAACAAAGTGGTCAATGCCTGGAATGCTCTACCCAACTCCATTGTTACAGCCTCAAACCCTCACAGTTTCAACCTCAAACTCTCTACCCTGGACCTCACCCCATTCCTAAGAGGTCCGTAAAGGGGGCGTGCATAAGTGCACCAGTGTGCCTACCATCCCTGTCTTACTGTCCCTATTTATCTGTATTTACTTCCTTTGTTTATGTTTATGTTCATACTTATACCTGCTATTTTGTATATGTTTGACAAATAAAATAAAAGATTTAACCATCCTTAGTAGGTGTAGCAAGATCTCGAGGGGACTCTTTCGCTGGAATCCACTGGTTGTGGATCAGCTATAGTGGGGCAATAAGAGGGATGTAGTACCTGTTTAATACCAGAATAATGTAATAAAGGGTTTAAGAGAAGACTGGAACTGTGGGAAATGGGTGACTGCAAATAGGGTATTTGTAAACAATTTAGAGGTGTGTAGATGTCTTTAAAAGTCTAATTAAGGAGTAATTACCAGGCCCCTACAATGTTAAGCAGGAGAAACAGGGTTTAAACTCTTGTGACATAGGTATGTAGAAAGAGAGATTCTTAGACTTTGTATATGTTGATCTTTATTATGTTTTTAATTCTGTTTTTAATTTTGTCCCTTTTAAATCATTTTATGGTTTTTGTCTGTAATCCACCCAGACTTACTTAGATAGCATGATGGGTACTGTTTAAATTTGATTAAATAAATAGGGTCAGTTATAGTTACAATAAACTGTAACGTTGTTGTGGTCCGCCGGCAGCCTGCGGAGGCAGCAGCAGAGTCGGACAGTGGGGAGGAACNTGGGCCAGTCCGGGAGTCTGGGGAAGACTCAGACATGGGTCTTATGTCCGATACAGAGATGGGGCCAGGGCCAT
>AZIM01000553.1:195527-210751 GCA_000516915.1 Ophiophagus hannah | reverse complement strand
TTTGAGTAGTTCGGAGAACCGGCAAATCCCTCCTCTGACTGGNCAGTCTCCTCCCCCTGCCACGCCCACCAAGCCACACTCACAGAACTGGTAGTAAAAAAATTTTAATCCCACCACTGGTCAACTCTTTAGGGGCCCAGATCTTGATGGTCTGGTTTGTCAGTGGGGCTCTTCTCTGACTTGAGAGGCCCTTATTCTTCAAGTACTCTGCTTTAGGGGGCCCTGATAAATTGTCAATTGTACTTTCATTGATAGTTGTTCTCCAGGGAATCTTCAAAGAATCACACAATTCCTTGTCCTGGGCAATGGTTAAAAAATACATTTAAAATTTTTAAGAAGCAGCTCCAGTGGCCTAAAAGAAACGGGAAGAAACAAATCAGGAAGCAGTGCAATGTGGATGTTTTCACCATCAATCTATATCATATTCATTGTAATTAATTCCTTTTGTTAGTCATCTGGAAGTGTTTGAATGGAAAGGTAGTATGTAAGTTTACTACAAGGATGGAAGGGATGGAGAAAGCATGGCAGTCAGCCTCAGTGATATGACTAGCACCAGAGAAGCTTTATTTAGTGAAATCCAGCTTCCAGTGGCTATTAAAAACATCTGATATCATTCCTTGAATGACTAGCACTCTTTCATTCAAGGTCTGCACATTGCATTAGTCAGAATTTTGTAGTTAAAACTAAAGTCTGATTACTGGTGTAGAAACAAACCCATTTAGTCAGGTGAATGGCAGAGATTTCTGATGTGTTTTGACAGGATTATTATCTCTAATGGTAGGAATGAAGTAATATGTTAAAAGAATGTTAAAGTAGCATGCACTGCTAATCAATCAATGGGAAATAAAATAGAGGTATTTTATAAAAATAACAAAGACTCCTACATAAGACATGTCAGGAGATGGTTTTACCATTAGGTTTTAGTTGAAAGAAGACAAGGAGAAATATTTATTTTTAAGAAAACTATTGTCCAGGCAACAGAGAAAATATGTCAGAGAAAGACCTGAGGATTAAAATAAACCACACAGCCCTAAATGTTTATTCAGAAGAGCCTAACTAATTCTAAAATTAATGGGGCTTCATCTCAGATAAATGGGGTATAAAAGTCAATCTAAATGCCAAATTTCATTCCCAGTTTGGAGTTCCTGATATTCTCTTGTCATTTATTGCCAATGATTTAGATTTTTAGATTTAGTCAAGAAAGATAAAGATTAAACAAAAGTAAAAAATTCACATTGTACCCAGAAGTATTTCATATACCCTAGCTGCAAGGGGCAAATGTCCTCTGATGTCCTTAGGTGGCATATAAATTTAATGAACATGGGAAAGTTTGAGTGCCAAAGTTGGTGAGACAAAACTTACCAAAATATAGGACAAGTGCTGTCCATGTTCAAGGTGAAAAATGAGTGGCAAAATTCAATTATCATATAAGGGTAGAAGAAGGATACACAATTTAAAACTTGGGGCTGTTGTAAAAGGAGTTGATCACTTGATTCTGCAATGCCTAATTTCCTACACTATTAGGATTCTTGGATCAACAATAAAAACTATTTGCCTTTCCAAGTATTATCCTTGACTCTGCTGGATACTGGTTTTAGTTCCTAGAGAGGAATTTACTGCAAGCATAAATTGACCAATGTCATGAGGGCACTGAAGGTCAATGTCTATTAGCTCAGCTCGTGGTGACTGTGGCATATATGGAAGAAAGCAACTTGGAATATTGTCTGGGTTTCTAGAGAGAGTAGTTGCTTTGCCCTGGTGAAGCTCTGACAGGAAGAGTGAATGAGCACTTTTAATTGGGAAGAAAATGTGTAGCCATGGAATTCCATTTTTACAACCACCAAAGCTGCTTTGTAATAATAATAGACATTAAGTTCCAATTCTAATACATGGTTAGCATAGGGATTGTTTCTTTTAATACAAATATCTCAGAGAAAACTTTGGAAAAACCTCAGCCCTCCAGTATGTGATACTTTTCCTTTTTGCATAGGTTTCCACCAAGCCTTCCTTCCTTCCTTCCTTCCNCTTCCTTCCTTCCTTCCTTCCTTCCATGTTAAACCCACTTTCTGGGTATAAAATATTGTCCGCTTCTGCTGTAAAAGTAAGGAGGAGAAATACAAATGTTTTGCTCAAGGAGGAAGGATTAATAACTGCCTTTGGAATCTGTATGCTTGCACCTGCATATTTGTTCATTATCATAACATGTCATGATGTTTTCTTGGCTTGGCTGATGCCTCTGCAGTTCTGTTAATTCAAGACATCATTTCTTTTATTCATTCATTCATTCAATTTCTATGGCTGCCCATCTTAATAACTCTGAGCAGTTTGCATGTTCATTCCATGGACGTCATCCCAGATCAGCCTTATGGCGATTGGCTTGGCTTGGTGAACATCACATAGCCTTTTGGTGTCTGCTCTTTGTTTTGACTTCTTGTACAAGTCAATTTTATCTCAAAAGGTTGTGCAGGAGAATTTTTAGGGTCCTTACCCCATACTTTCACACATAAATTGATCCCAACAAGGTGAATATGCTATTTTTCACCATTTAAGTACTCAGCGTCTACATTAATCCATTCCTTGATCTTCAGACCTTGACGTTTCTGCTTTATGCTATGCAATTATATTTTTTTTCATTCATTGGATTCATTTCAGCAGTACTTTCATTAGAGGATAGCAGCTCACCACAAGAAATCACAAGGATAACATTTTTTAAGAGTATAGCTCCAATTCAGCTGAGATTATAGTTGTTCCTTCAATATAACCAAATGTTTTTAAAATCACCAATTTAACATGGTTTTTCATTATGACTTACAGCTCGCGTGCTCACTGAACTACGTGTTACACCGTTTGAATTGAACTCTGTACTATCTGTGCATAAACAAAGAATTTTGATTTTGAAACAATTTTTTTCTCAGATGGATTCCTGTTGCTTACATTACTTTCTGCATTATCCTATTTGATATAGCTGTTAGTAGTAAATAGCAAATTCCAAAGGCTACTCACCAGGCACAATGATCTGGACGTACAGGCACAAATTATTGCATCTAGTAAATATTATTGTATGAAAGCAACAAAAAAAATTACAATATCATTTCCACTGGAGTTTTTTCTACATGGGAATAAAATGAATGCAAATCTCAGAAGATTGCAATTTGTATAAGTCCCATTCATTTGAATAGAGCTTGTTCAGAAGACATTCTTATCATTTGTTCTGCTGGTTATTATATAAGAGACGTTAGATAATAATCATAAATATAGTGAATATATAGAGAACATAAAATCAGGGCTGAAAGAGACCTTGGAGGCAGGAGTCCTAATTTGATCCTGGACAAATGGTTATCCAACCTTTTCTTGATATATACCAGTAAAATCTCAAGTTAGTGGACCATTCAAAAGAAGGGAATGCTTGTTAACATCTGTAGGTCTGTTGAATCTGATTTTATCTTTTGCATCCATCAATTTTTTATTTTATAATTAACATAATCATATATAATTAACATAAACAGCTTCATTTGAAATAAAAATTTAACACAATGTGTGTAAAATCGGAACAAAAATGTTTCCATTGTATCCAAAGTCCACTGAATTAAATTTATTTTAATTACTAATACATATGTCATTTAATTATAAAATTTACATTGTTTCTATCCCCTTTCCTGCCCACATTTGGCATGCATGCCACCAAAAAAACTCAGAGCGCAAATAGTTTTACC
The DNA here is from genome assembly GCA_000516915.1 of Ophiophagus hannah. Taxonomy (NCBI): domain Eukaryota; kingdom Metazoa; phylum Chordata; class Lepidosauria; order Squamata; family Elapidae; genus Ophiophagus; species Ophiophagus hannah. The sequence continues at coordinate 207,038 of AZIM01000553.1, read as the reverse complement.
ACTGCACTTTCATTTGAAAAATGTGTAGTTAATGTTTGAAATGGTTCCTCTGTAATAAGGCAGGTTCAGTAGTTCCAAAGACTTTCTGTTCCCAATTGTGTTCTTAAATTGTGTGCAAAAATCATTTCCTTGTCTAATCAAGCAATGGATGACTAACAAACACTGGATCCTAGAATCAATCAGCCAGTCCAGAAAGTAGAATATAGATCTTTTCTCCATACCCATCTTCCATCCTGTTATAGGAAACCTGAGTGAAAGAGGAAAACCAGGTAGTATCAAAACAGCATGACCACCTGCTGGCATTTCTGCTTCCTGCGTCTTCTGCTGCAGTTGCACATTCAGCCTCCTTACACAGACATGATGAGTGGAAAGCACCAACACATTTTCCTGAAATATTGCTCACACAAGACAAGCCTCCTACTTGCATTGCTGCTGTTAGCTGGCCAGAAACCGGGATCTTTTCTTGGGGCATTTGCCTTTACACCGATGCATATAACCAACTTTTTTTTCCCCTTAAACTTTGAAACCAGAGAGATGGAGCTTAGTAGATGGCAGACAGCACATATCATTTTAAATATAAATCTATGCATTCCTCCTACAACTTTGCCGGAGCAGGTTTTGGATAGCTCCTAAAGCTAATGTACTGTAAACTATGTAGTCGTCTAACGGACAATGTCCCCAAGTTCAATTCCTGGTAGAGGATTTTAATTCAATATGTAGGTGTGGTAAGTCTTGAATAGAATAAAACTGCCTGTGTATTGTCCCTCCATCTGGTTGCTCTAGATTATGGTTGAGTGTATTGTCTGATTTCAGGAACAGATTAATCCAATAATCACATTAAATATATAGCTTCTAAGTACTAAATATATTGGAGTGTAAACCGCCTGTCAACTGGATTGAAAAGTGATATATTTGTATACCACTAGTCCATTGGAACATATAACTGCATACACATAATTATTTTAGTTCTGGTGTATTTTTAGGGGGAAAAAATAGTCATCTGGAAACATCTTAGAAAAGGCAGGTACATTTTCTCTCACCTCTTCTTCAGTCTATTTTTCTCTCCAGTCCCTCATGGTACCATATCTTGATTAGCCATTTGGACAAGCAATTGAGCACCAACAAAGACTGACATCTCCATTTACATCTAAAGTTCAAGTACCAGTATGTGACCCCCACCCCCCAAAAGGCTGTTCTTGCCAAATGTATGCTCCCTATAGCCTAGAGTCTAAAGAAGATGGACTGGAATAAAAACAGAGCCTAGAAATTAGAGTTGTAGCTTTGATTAGACTTTTCATTCTTCTGCTGAATTATCAATAAGGAAACTGAAAGTTCCCCTCTTGTGTGCAGTTGTGCCTCTACAATGAAAGCAGAAACCTACAGAGGTACAAAATAAAAACATATTTCTCTGTTAGAGCTCTGGGACTACATGGTAACATTGTTTGTCTAAGCTTCTTCATTCTAGGATAGACAATGACTGGATGAAGCCACTAATCATTAGTTGGATAATCTCTGTGAACCCAGAATAGCTGCTCTCAGTTCATTGCAGTTTCATTGACTCAGTGTTGTCCTATGTGTTCAGATCCAATTGTTTTATTTTTATAACAGATTTGCCATACTTTCTATTTCAGCACAGAGAGACCAATGATTTCTCATTTTAAATCTCCTAAATTTCTTTTAAGAGAATCAATTTCTTCATTAGGAATAACTGCAGACTAGTTAATTGCTTGTTGATTGGCATCAGACATCGCAACTGAAGCCCTTTGGAAATATTTTAAGTGTGCAGGTTGGAATGAAAAATGGAAAATGTTTTCTTCTGGAGGTCGTTTTTAAATAATATATCTCCATTGGAAGCAATCAGATATATTTCTGTTGGGTTGGAAGCATAGCAAGGAGCTGGGAGAGGGCCTGGGGTCTTCAGTCTGTTTTTGCAGCCTCCACCCTACACATACTGAGGGTTTGTTAGATTCGCTTTCCCCAATGGAGTAGCCTACTATCAGTTTCTGGTGACTTGATGAGGGAAGCTTAATTACTGATTTGTATTTATTCAACACTGAAGTAGGATACTTATCTACTAAAAATGAGGGCAACCAAAGTTGTAAGGTAACCCCAGCAAGGAATGAAAGAAACTTTAACTGTTAGATGGAGCCTTTCTTGGATTGTATTCCATTTCAACATCAAAAAAGTTTGCTATGGAAAAAAACAGGATAATCTTGTATTCATTTCCAGTGAAATATAAAAAAGCAGGCACCTTCCCATATAAAAAAGCACCCCCCCCCCAAAATGATATGCTTAGAATGTGTCCTTTGGGCTGTCATGGTGAAGCTATTAGAAAAGGAAAGAAAGGATAAAGCTATGAGCCATGTTATAACAGCAAAATATACCATGTGAGTGGCTTTTGTTGAAGTAGGACAAGGCTTGCAGATATAAGGAAGGAAGCTACAGCCACATCCTGGACTGGGAAGCTGGACTCTTACGTTGCACAGAATTTCACATGAAGCTGTAACTAATGAAACTCTGCTCAACACTTCCTAACAATTCAACTCACTATGTCAGGGCTCTTTTCTGTTCAGGTTTGGCATTGCCAATGGAAATTGTGTTGTAAGTCTTTTGGAACATTCTACCATCTAGGACAGGAGTGTCAAACTTGATTTCATTGAGGNNNACATCAGGGTTGTGTTTGACCTCTGGGGGGTGGGGTGGGGCTGGAGTGGGCTTGGCCAGGGTAGGCATGGCCATCTCGACATCACTCATGTCAGGGGCACCTGGGGTGGCCTGAGCACTCTGACAGCAAAAACAGAGCTTGGAAGGGCTGCCCGCGACCCTCGTGAGCTCCATTTTCGGTTGCGACAGTCTCCTGCAACCCTCTGCCAATGAAAAGAGCTTCACTTGTGCAATTCCAGCTGCTGACTAAAAATGATAACCATTCCTTCTCCTTGTTTAGCAATTGCAATATGTTCTAGCATCAATTTCTAGCAAAATGGTTGCAAATGTGCGTGAGAGACTGTGAAGATCACTGGTTGCTGTCATCTCCTTTAGATGAAATTCTCCAATTCTGTGCCTGGCCCTTTTTTCTTTGGTTCTTCCCCTGTCTCCCCCACTCCCCATGGAGAGATTGCACAATCGTGAGCTGCTTTTCTCTGCAGTGTGACCTTCATTAGTTAATTAGATGCTCTGTCCTCTTTCAGCGGCTGTGTGAAACTGATCGCACCTTAATCAGTTTCACGCTGAAGGTGTGTCTGTTGTGAGGTCATGAAATCTGGCTGGAAATATACACATTGTGAGAAAATGATTTATATATATATATATATTACTGTTTACTATAACCATATTTAATAGAATAGTCACTAATTTAGGAGTGGCTATATGCACATGATTACTCACACTCAGACTACCAAATGTGTTTGTGAAATTGCTTTGGTTCAAGGAGTAGCTCCATTAGATGTATCACCGTGTTTACTAAATTTAACTGAGAATGAATTTGAACTATTTTTGAATTCTTCATTTGAAGAACGTGGGAGGTGGAATCATAATACTGATTTTAAAATGTAAAATTAAGTATTTTTAACACATACAAGTAATTATGTCACAGATGGGAATTTCAGAAGAACATAAGGTAATCAGGAAAAGAAAACAATATTAAATGCTACAAAATTGTGACAAGGAATAAATATAATATACTCCACAAGGCACATTTTGGCAGATCCAGTTGCAGAAGAGCATTTGGCTAAGATATCAATGTCAAAGCGAAAAAATCAGCTTTGCTTATTAGAGGTGGTGAATCGTGTTTTCCTTTAAAGTATACCTTGATTTGCAGACAAATCAAAGAAATGTAGTGACAACCAAAAGTATAATTCATTAAACAAATTCATATCATTGTAATTTTGGGATTTGAGATTCTTCCCAATATATAAATGATTTCAAATATGATTGATCTGTAAAATTAATATTTCCAGAAACCTTGAACAATTAAGAGCATTCTATAATATTAACATTAATATAACTATAATGAGGATAATATTATCAGTATTACATGAGGATAATAACAATAACAACAATGGAAGCTTGGGGGACAAAACCTGCATGGTTCACCAATTCTTTTTAAATTCTTTACACAGAACCAACGGGGATGTTTTTCTTTAAAAAAAAAACATTAGTTCTGCTAGAAATATAACCTCCATTTATGATTTAGCAAAGACATATTTTGAAATAGAAACCAACCAGCAAACATAGTAGCTCTTGCATATTTAACGGCATTAGAGAATCACCAAATGCCTCAAGAACTCCCTGCTTTGGTCAACACAATATATATATACTTACTTATAAGCTACAAGTAATTCAGATCTTTATTAATGATTTCAATATATTAGTTTGAAATTATAGCCAAATGCATTCCCTTCTTGCTTTCCTTTTGCTCCTCTTGCTGATAAGAATCTCAAAAGGGAAAGGTGAGTGTGACCTTTATAATCCTTGTTCATCTCAGCACTCTGTGTCTTTTCACCCAGGGTTTCTCTGCAAACAAAGCAGCAATTTGCTCTGGCTGGAAACGATAAATAGTGTTTACTATATTGACAAGTTTAAACAGCCATTGGTTAGATATCATAGATGCTGGTTAGTATTCAGCATGCATGAGAGATTATTTACTAGGAAAACTTTTCCACTGGCAATTAAGCTGACTGAAACACAAATATAAGCCTATGCTTAGAATTGCAGCTTCTGCTCTGTAAGCACTGAATGGTTTTTCCAAGGAGTAGGGGAATAATTGAAGTCATTTCTGTATGTACATTGAAAAATGCAATCCTATGCATGTTGCCAGGGTGTAGGCTCAATTAAGCATCATGGGACATTACTAAGTCAACATATGTCTCTGCTCCATGATGAAAGATCCTTACACATTTAGCAGTTTTCCTTTTTAAACTATGGCATTTTCTTCTAAGTAAATGTACTGAACCGTAAACATCCCTCAGAAGTATGTGGAACTATAGTATATTTATATGGAAAATGTAAGGAGAAATCTAAAACTCTTTCATATGCCTCCTCCTCCTCCTCCATTAATGGGCGGGATGAAAGAGAACAAGCTGAAACTGAATTCAGGAGAAGTGGAAGTTTCCTGTTGGTTAATAGGAAACTGGAGATTCAGCCTGGTTTGGATGGAGTTAAAAGATTTATCATCTGGAAATTCTCATCAATTCTCAGCTGTTTTGGGATTTTTATAGCAAGGACCACTTTTGTACAATTAGAGGTAGTATGTCAGTTGTAACTATTTCTGGTCAGATTTAGTGATAATTATCCATGCCTAGATTAGATTTTGTGTGGATTGCTGCAATGTATTCTAAATGGAACTACATTGAAACAAATCTGAAAATGAAATGTGGAGCGACATGTAGCTACTTCAACTGGTGCCAACTACAAGGATTATATGATGCCCTATTGAAGGATCTGCACAGCTAATTGTCTCATAGGCACAATTTAAAATAGTATTATTGACTTTTAGAACTATAAATGGCTTAAGACTATCAAAAGCCAACCTGTATCTTTATAAACCTGCTTGGGCATGCCAGATTGCAGTAGATGCCTTTCTGATGTCCCATTTGTTAAAGGTTATCTTTCTGGGATGTAGGGGAGGATCATCAGCTTCCAGGCTACGGAATATACTCTTATGTGTTTGGCTCCTTCTCTCTTTATTTTGAAGAATAACTAGGACACATCTCTTTCACTAGGCTTTTATTAATGAATGAACGATTGCACTGGTGTTAATGTATTTGTCTGGATTTTATTTGTTTGTTTGTCTTTAGATAAGGCTGCACAAACCTTTCAAAGGAAGTTCTCTGCAAAGTGTAAGCAAAGCATCTCACTTCAAAATGGGAAGCACCTGCATCTTCTGAATGGTTGCTTCTTGGGCCTTCCTTGGTTATGCATACCAATGCACTTGCCAAATTCATACTTTTCAAATGCTTTGCACAGTCTTGGTCTACTTTTTCTTGATCATTAATGAATTGTGTGCTCAAATTAAGTAGACTGGTGGAATAGAAACCAAATACATAAATAAATTCTGTGTCTTTGGAGAACAGGGTTCAAATGTTTGTCATGAATGGGGAGAAAAAACAGTAGATAAATTAGAATAAAATCTAAATGCCCATTATTTGATTTTGTAGGAAACTTGGCATGATTTATCTCTTCCTCTTCTTCCTGTCTGTGGTTTCTGCACTGATTGACTGCCTCTAAAGATATTGTCTGATTACAATTCTGAGGCAGAAGGTCATTGTTCTGAAAACTAGTTGTGCACATTCAGCCTAATTGAATCCTAAATTTTCCTAAGAGGAATTATTTAAACATCTGTTATATGATCAGTAGCAGAAAAGGCTAATGCAGTGGAGAGCTATTAATCGAGATATAGTTTCCTGGTTACGGAAAATAATAATTCTGCTTTATTAGTCTAGTTATGGTCACTGCATTTGAAGGAAGACATGGTGATTTATAATGAGTTCAGAGAAAGGTAAAAAAGCCTAATGCTCAATCTCCATCTTATGGTATCCATTTTATAGGCTCTCCGCTGAAGGAACATTGGGGGTGAAAATGGAGCTGGGAACAGCGAAGGAGTGGCCCCATTTGTGGCAATTTCTTTCATGGATTTTACATTCAGAGGACAGACAAAAAAGATAAGACAGGCTATCCCAATCACTTTTAGATGACAAATGGAATCATGATTGAAATCAGTTACTCTAATCCTATTGCTAGGAACCATGTTTTAAAATTACACTCAAGGCATGCACCTTTAACCCAGTATAACCCATGGTTATACTGTGGTTAAAGGTGGGTGCCTTCAATGTAATTTTCAAGGTGCAAGTTCACATTTTATGATTCAACAAACAAGATCTGTATCTCTTAAGTGACTGTCATTATTTTGCTTTAGTCTTATTAAATGAAGATGTTCTATACACCCAACATACCCGAAAGCCAGATGTTACAAATATTAAAAGCACCTTAATAAAGTATCTTTCCTAGTAGTTTTAGGCCATAGATTCAAGAGGGAAAAAAGGGAATATCAACATATTTTTCCCTTGGTTTAATTTGACTTGTATTAGGCAATGGAATGTTCTAGTATTTTTTATATTTAATAAAAGGGAATAATTGTTATTCAAATGACACACAGAAGCAAACTTTGAGCACAATATTCTTGGACAATAACTGTGCATAGAAGAAAAGTTGGTCCATAAAGATGCAAGATTCCACACCTGAAAGGCAATTATAGAAATCTGGGAGGGGGGGAGGAAACCAATATAAGGAAACACAATTCAGTACATGATCCCCAAGTATGTTATTTTTAAAATGCTAGCTTAGTTAATAATACTAAATTACAGTAAGGAAAAAAACGGTATTGCTATACCTGCAGTTCTCAGTGAGACACGACATACAATCTGAACCTTTCCCAACCTCCAAGTCTAATAAAGCATTCCAGACTCCAGTCCAAAATTATCACATAAAAGTCTTCTGTGTTAGATACAGAAACAGGGCTCGGAAGCGATGACATTTGAAAACCAATAAAACTCCAATAAAGTGCATTTATGATTCCTATCACAAGGTTTTTGGCTTTTCTGTTCTTGATGTTCCAAGTTAAAGCTTGTTTAATTTTTTTTAATATTACGAAAATAACGAAGACACAGGTTGAATGCTCTTCCTTGCAGAAAGTCATTTTGTCTTTTCCTACCCTCCCTCCCTCATACATACAGCTGCAATTCCATTTGTCCTAATGTTACAGTTACTTTATCTAATTTTAAAATGAGGCCGTGCTGCATAAATCTGAGTTTACTTGTCTCCCAATCCTGAAAAGAGAAGAAAAGGCTGTCAGGCATGAATCATATTATACACATTGATAGTTTAATGACCACAAATCTTCAGAGCTCATCTGAAATCTGGTCTTTTTTAGAATAGTATTACTACCACCCAGAGAGAGATTTTAGAGACTGAAGGTTGATTATAAAGGGCTCCTTTAATGATCGTAGAATTGTGAAGATAAAATTTTTACTAACAACATAGTAATATATCAGGACAGGAAATATATTAGAACATAAATTACTCAAAAAAGATAGTTAAAACTCCAGTTTATTTTTTTCCCCAAAAAGAGGAAATGCTACTGATGCAGTAGGATATTCCAAGAGTATAATCACATGACTATCTTCCTATTTTAATCACTCTGGTCTGCACATAGTTTTAGAAAGCTACAAAATGAGATTTGGTGTTCCTCAACTTCTTTTTTGGGCCATTTGTAGAAGACATTACTTCCACTAACCTATGCACCCCCAGACTGTGCTTCTTTCCTATTTATGAAGTTTCTTTCTAGGATGCACCAAATTCAGCCCCCATAGGCCAAGAGATGACATAAAGATGATTGCATTAAAATGTCAAATATCAGAAAAAATGTTACTGTATTTAGGAATATTCAAAGGTCATGAGTTGAATGAATAAAGTTGTGCTTAGTAGAAAATGACAACCAATTTGAATAAGTAATTAATATCATAAATTTAACATAAATATGGGCCTGATTTTTTGCATACCACTGCATAGTATAATAGAGCTCTATTTTGGCTACTACTGTTGAGATGTAGGAATAAAAGAATAAGTTACAGTCTCGTACACGGGTGTCAAACTCGTCATGTCACATGACATATCATGGCAGTTTTCCCCTTAACAGAGCAGGGTGGGCATGGTCTGCGCATGATGCATCTGGTCTGTGGGCCACCAGTTTGACACCTCTGGTCTACTAGTTCAGTATGTCTAAATTAATCAAAACCATTTTTCTTCCAGTATTTATTGTGAAGAAACCACATTCTGAGAAAGACATAGACAAGATCTCTTACTGCACTCTAAATAATATTCAGAATTCTGTTTATTGATGCAAATTTGTACAATAGTATTTTGGATGTTTCTAACACCATGCAGACTTTTAACAAAAAAAATTAAAAATGATATTAAAGAGGGAAATAAAATTCAAAAGAAATAAAATTTGCATGTAAAACATGGAATCATGGAAGATTAATTAAAAGTTATTTAATTGATAAAAATCTGAGCACTTAAGAAGTAGCTTGCCTAGATACCAAGTGAACTCTTCTGAGAATGGCATTTAACATGCATATAACATATCCAATAAAAATGATATCTCTGACTATGGCCTGTTTATCTCAGATGGTGATACAACTGAGAAGTGGACTGTAATGGAATGGCTCAGGTAGTCAGATTCAACAGAGTGGAACTGGCACTGGCAGGCAGATGGAATCTCAATTCAATCCCTGAATGATTGCATTCCGAAGCATTACATTAAATAGCATAAGAAAAAGATAAAACTTATTGCAAATAATAAGCATAGTGCAATGGGCCAGAATAGAGATTTTCCATACACTTTGGAAGCAACCATCCAGGCAGGAGTGGAACTTATAATAATTGCATATTTCAACATTTATTATGAAAAACACTGTAGTTGATGGAATTTCATCCATGGTTGATGGACTGAAACCTGCTAGTGGGCAATTAGGTCTTCTAAGTTAACTATGTTAAGTTCATGGAAGAAGATTCGTCCTTCCTACTGAAAAACTTTATGAATGGAATAGGGATCCTTTTCAACTATGTGGGTCAGTCCATGACAGAGATATGCTAGAGCTCACTTGTACTGGTTTAAGAAAGCCTATTGTTAAATTTTCTGGAATTTTGTGAGCTGGTTGAGGGCAGAATAGAGCTGCTACGACTAACATGCTGATCGGCTATCTAGCAGCATAATGGCAGCAATGGAACTGCCAGAGAGTTGTTATACATTTACAAACAAACCACAGGTCTGTGAGAACTGTGGTTAAAAAAATGAATTGCTGGAAACTGGGTAAAGATCAGCAGAAATTTGAATGATTTTTTTTAACAGTTGCCCTATTTCAAATTGTTCTGAAATTTTCCTTTGACTCTCTAAAGTAAGTTTTGGAGAACACAAGTAGCTTCTAGAGAGAGGAGGGTATAGGAAAAAATTATGTCATTTACTTCCTTAAAATACATTATTTAGAACACAAACTAGTGGTTATTGATCTATTCTTTAACACTATCATAGTTTTTATTATTTCAATACTGAGTACTTCCCTGTAAGAAATCTGTAATAATTGAAGCAGTCCAGGGAATCTATGCTATGCAATTGCTGAAATTGACTTTAGAATGGCCCTGCCAGTTTCTCTACTTATGTACTTTTCCTGTAAACATTTTTCTAATTATTTTACTATAATAAAATCAGCTAGGCAGATTTAAGGCCAGGTCTACTTTTCTTGCAAACATGCATCTTTTCATAAGCTAAAAATGGGGTAGCTTCAAAATCAAGAGAATTTCTAATTATTCCATAATCGTTGGGGAATAAACATTAATTCAAAATTCATTAATTCAACATTAATAATACACTCAGAAAGAACTTCATAAGAAATTCATTAAACTGAGACATATGACACCTTAAGCTTAAGTGAGCAGAATATTTGCTCTGGATAGAGAAGAGTTTTGTAACCTTTCTATTTACACCCAACAATTATTGCTGATAACCAAAGAGATAGATTAAAACACTACTGTGGGATAATGCTAACACCATCTGTCAAGTCAGGTGCTAGCTACTACCTTGATGAATAATGCTGTCATCAGCACTCAAGAGTCAATGGAAAGCTATGGCTTCAGTAATTAGGCTGCTTTTAGATATTCAGTATAATTTGTTCTTGTCATTACAAACCTCTATTAAACGTAACCTTCTATTGCTTTAGTAATAGTTCCCTTTTTACCATTAGGTGATACTATTGTCTCTGATATTGAGTATGTTTCCTAACTTTTAATGACCAGAATGAAATGGATTTTTTTTATCATCTACGAACAAATTCATATTTGGAATGTGACAAATCTTGCAGACTTAATCCAGGACCAAGGATCATTCTACACTACGCAAATAATATAAGTTGTAACTAAATATGTTGATGCCTATGCAGTTAGGTCCTACTTACAATTACTTACTTACCTGTAGAAATAGGGTCATAGGAATCAATTTATATTAAAATTCAATTCAGAATATAGATCTAAGAGACTGAGATAGCTTGTATGAGCATAATCTAAATACTGTTTGTAAGGCTATATAGAAGTACATTATAAAAGTTAAATTTGGTTGATTTGAATATGTTACTTTCTATTGATTTTTACTTATCATTTTCTCCATTTTTTATGATATTATCTCACCCTACTTTGAGATTAGATTTGAGAAGTATCGATGGTTCACAATATGAATATGAATGTTAATTTCTTTTTTCTCAAAACAAAATGATTTTGTTTTATGCTCTAAAGTAGTGGTTCCCAAAGTGGGCAGTACTGCCCCCTGGGGGGCGGTGGGGTGCCTTAGGGGGCGCTAAGAGGCGGCAGGGAGGCGTTGGAGGTGCCGGCCCTGCAGGTTCACTCATTGACTGTAGCACCGCTCTGGAGCCGGCGCCTCCAATGCAGAAGCGGTGGCACGTTATG
>AZIM01000553.1:160816-176835 GCA_000516915.1 Ophiophagus hannah | reverse complement strand
AGATTGTTGGGGGCAATATACTGATTCTGTAAATCACTTAGAGAGGTCTGTAAAGTACTATGAAGCTGTATATAACTCTAAGTGCTATTGCTACTGCTATTAGACTGGATTAATAGAAAAATAATATTCAGATTATAAGAGGTAATAATTTCAATGTATTCTGTGTCAAGCCACATATAGAATACTGGAGGAAGAGATACTTAAGAAGAGAAGAAATCAGGTAGCATCTTATGCTGCAGACATCTTCAAGCTCTATAATTCTAATTGAATTCACAACATGGATTCATTGCATGGAACGCTTATGTATTGATTTATAAAATGGCCATATAGAATTTGTATATCGCTTTACCTACTGTTCACTCAGAGAAGCAGAGATATCAGAAGACACACATGCAGAAAGATAACCATCTTACCTGATAGTACCTGGATATAGCTGATTTTCAAAAAACAAGGGAGGAGTCTTTAGAACATTGGCTGAATTCTGCAAAAGTGGCTTTTCTTCTTGGGTCTAAGGAAACCATAGGATAAGGAATGAATCAGGGGCTAACTCTCATCTCATTAATGTTTAAATCTAAATATTGAAATCCTTACTTTGAATTCTAACTTTCCACACAATTTTATGTCTATTATGTCTCTCATTATATCACTACATCTTGATGCACTGAAATGGCAAACTCAAGTTTCAAACATTCAGTTGATATTAGATGATTAGTCACTTAGAGGCCTAGAATTTTACACAGATCTGGGAAGTTAAAATGTTTCATTAGAAGAAGTGAAATGATTACTGCTTTTGTGTCAAGTTAAGGAGGCAGAGTCTGCATTCAATGCTTTATCAAACTCTGACATCCCAATCTTGTTTTCAGCTGATAAATGTAAAAGTTATTCTGAAAGTCAAAATAAAGACACCTAAATACCTGCAAGTTTATTGTTTCCTTAGACCACCAAGCTTCAAAATCTTTTTGCAACTTCAGTTTTGCTTTTTCCATGAGGAGCTGCAAGTGTTCAATCTCTATCTTCAGCCCTTTCAAGTGAGTAAACATTGTTTTATAACTGCAAAATGGAAAAGAAAAGGTTATTACAGAAGATGCAAAAATCTGTTGCAACTAAAAGGCTTTTATGTAGAACTGAACATCTCTCACCATTTGCTACCTGCTCACACATTGCAAGTTGGGAAATTGATTTATTCCTTGTTGGGTATTTTTCTCTTGTTTATTCTTTATTTTTTAAAAAATATAAAGTCTGTTAAACTTATCATGTAGAATATGAATAGAAAATGCTTTCCCCAAATATTAGCAACTTACTCATCTGTCAAAGAAATGCCCATCAAAGAGGCCAAATTCTCACTGAATAAATGAATAAATGTTCGTGAATTAGACCCTTTTGATAAGTAGGAACTCTCCAAGTCTGTTCTTAGAAATTGTCCCTAAATCTGGAGAAGGACTCTTGAGAACTCAAGCTTATTCGGTTCTATAGAAGTGCTTGCCTGACTATGATCTCCTCTATAGTTCTTTGATTTTTGTCTCACCCTACTGCTTTGGATTTTCTCATCTGCTCTGACCCTGAACTACCTTTGGCTACCTTTGGTCTTTGCCTTTAGAACAATGTTCAGCTGGTCTTTTGCCAGCTTCCACTATTTCTGTGCTCCGGTTTAGCAGAAAACCCAAAGCAACCAATTGGCACCAAGGTTTGGGGAGACTCTTCTTGAAAAGGGACTTTAGCTAATTATGGGACAAGAGAACATTTAATATCTTTTTTCAATGGATTGACAATCTAGCCAAATCTATGTTTTCCCATTGCTGAAATATGGTCCATGTATAGACAGGAATTAAGCTAACTTAATAGCTTATAATATATGAAATGTACACGTTACTTGTTATTCAGCAACTTACTGTATACAAGAAACATGTTATTTAAGTTTTTAACATATAATAGGCAAAAGAACCTTATTTTCTTCTGTTCAATTTGTGTTCGAAGTGCCTCTTCTACTGGATCAGGTTGATTCATTTCTCGAGGACTGATTAGAGCTGCAAGTTATAATCACTCAGTGTTACAAATTACATAAATAAAGGCAAAGGACACAATTTAAGTTGTGGAATTCTCTCTCCCCGCCTTCCTTAAAAAGAAATGGTATAAAAAGCATAAAGTGATGTATAGAATACACTTTTCCAGTTTTCTTCCCACAACCAGCCTATGAAATAGACTGAGACAAAATATGGCCCCAGGTCACTGAACTTCCACAGCTGAGGATGGACTTATATCGGTCTCCCCATTTTTCAATAGAAAATACATTATATAATACTAATTCTATATGAATTATTTGTTCCAATTCGTCTCTTAAAATTCTATTCTTACTTGTCTCCAACAAAATTATTTTGCTTTTAATATTACTCTCTTGCATTTCTCCCAGTGATGCTGCTAAGAAAATACCTGGGATTTCCTTTACTATGTGCTTTATTTCCTTTACAGTAAAATTTTCTTCCATCCTTCCTGTTCTTGGCAAAGACATACAAAGTTGATGAAGTGAAGATATCGAATTAATAATTCATAAATGTATACAAATATTTTCTTAGTAAATAGAAGAAATGTTATCTTTTAATAAACTATTTTATTTATTTATTACATTTATATGCCCTTTAATGCCTTTTGAACTGTAACTGGTATGGAAGCCAAATACATTTCATGTTTAAATGTGTAAATTGTAAAAAGGCTGATAGCTTCAGAAGAAAGATCAGTAATGCCCTCAAAATGCACTGTAGAATTTATTATGAATATTCTCTGGCAATCTATTGTTACTAATATAATTTACTTTTCAGTGCCTCTCTGGACTGAATAAAATTCCAAATTTATCTCCTGCTTATAATTCCCTATTTAATGAAATATGCAATGACCTAGCTATTAACATGCTAAGCTTAAACCATGACCAGCTAACCATAATGGTTGGCATAAAATATATGGTAAGCCAAAACTAAAAAACTGTACTATGGTTTAGTACATCAACCCAATTCATTCTTCTTCTTTTACAACTGCCAGGGTTGGTCATCCTGAAATCTAGTGCTTTTTATCTGTAAGTAGAACTGAACCTGCCAATCAACTGTTAGTTTCTTAGCTGTCCCAGCTCCAAACACTGATCGATTCGTACTAAACTTATAAGTTTTATATAATATCTGTAAGAAAGAAATTTTGCATGTAAAGCATTATTGGTTTATTGTAAACCTACTATGCTTACTACTCTATTATGTATTGGAATTCTCTCTGATACTTTTTAAAAAAAATAATTCTCAATATCCAACTGATATTTGGATGACCTTTATTTAACTGTTTTTATTTTTTCTATATTTTCTACAATATTTTCACCTACTAATTTCCTAATTTCTAGAATCCCAAATTAATTTTAACAGGGCAATCCAGTACATTTATTCAAATGTTGGCTACACTGGTTGATGTACAACACGGATGTCAAATTTGATCATGTCACGGACCGGATCATGACACACAGTGACTTTTTTTGCCTTTGCGGAGCTGGGATGGACATGACCTGTGCATGATGTATCCGGCCTGTGGGCTGCCAGTTTGACAGGCCTGATGTACAACCTTAACATATTTTAATGAAATTTACTCACAGATATTCAGTAAACGCTTAATATTTAATTTACTAAAAAAAAGTTGCAGCATTGAAATACACAAACACATAGTTGCATATGCAGGTGCACCAACAGACAGATGCACTTGTAATTCTTACTGATTTTCTCTGATAGGCATAAATTTGCTGATCTCTGTGGAAATCTTGCTTAATATCTCTCCACTCCACGAACTAGTAGTGGATCACTACATGGTAGTATCCCCTTCCACTTTTTTCTTTCAGGAAAGTGATTAACAATTCCCTTTTGGATCTGGGAATGAAACTCTTATCTCAAATGACTGAGAAAATGATGGGACTTCAGTTATTAAAATAATAATAAAATAAAAAATAATAAAGAGCATTTCTAAAAAGCTTCACAAAATAATACTGACTACGATATAGTTTTGCAATAGAAAGGATAAAAAGAAGCTCTGAAAATATTAGAAATAATGGTGAGCTCAGTTGGAAGGTCTTTCCTGCCTCTGCAAAATAGCCATGGAACTGTTGCAGCTAGCTTTTAAGAAAGTAAAATGCTCCAGTGCAAATGGACAAGCAGAGGTAAGTTAAGGTAACATAAAAATAAGTGCCTGTTTTCAGATTTAACAGGAAAATGCATATGGAGGTTGGATTCATGTTAAGAGGGAGGAGAATAAACGCTGGCATCCATTTCTGACTTCAAAAACTGGTTCCTGTCTCATACTGGCAATGGATCAACCAGACAGTATGGCTCAGCTTATAGTCATCAGGTCTGAAACAAGAAAGGCACTCACTTTTCTTCTCACTTTCAAACAGCAGGATTCCAGAGAATGGCTGGGGGGCGGGGGAAGAGTCTCCAGAATCCAGACAAATCGTATTTTTTAAAAAATCAGGACAAATTACTTGTTCCTGACATAAGTGATGTAACAGCGATTAATCTTATTTGTAAAACTTCATTTTACAATTAAAAACAGTTCAAATTTAAAATACACAAATCTATTCAGTGCACGCGTGCACGCATGCACGTGTGCACGCACACACGCACACACACACAAAAGGTGACAGATAAAAGAAGCTATTTTGACCTGGAGGAAATGAACCAGTTCTTATAAAGCATTTCAGCTAATTAAAAATATTTAAAAGGCATTTGTATGTGTTATATATTTGTCAGATGGTTTCTTATGGAGGAAGATTTGAAGGTAAAAACTTGACAAATTCCAATAAATCATATTTGGATAACATCTATCTGCTTTTGTTGTAAGCAAAACCATATGCCATTTTATCTATCAATGTGATAGCCACGTTGATGTAGTTAGACTAGAACTGTGAAGACCTACTGTACATTCAAGTCATGCTTCAGACAGGGAAGCTAGGTGCTTCTGTTGCTGGTGTTCCTGAGCTAACTCACTTCAAGCTACTCCATGTTTATGGAGAAAGGCTAGGAAGGTGTACCAAGTATACTGTGTGAGTTCCTGGAAGAAAAGCACCAATTTAAAAAGAAAAAGATATATATTTTTTAAAAAATTAAAAGCCAAAGGTTCAAGAGACAAACATATCTCAGTCTGGAATATTAAACAAAATTTAGAATCAGATGTCCACTCAGCATCTGCTAATGGACATTTGTAGGTGTCAACAATAATACAATAAATGTAGTTTAAGAAAGCCTTTTCTGTTTGGCATCTGCCCTCAGACTCACTCCAACCTTGCAGGCTTTTTGTAAGGCCTTAAAGACTTGCTTTTGCAGTTGTGATGGTGTTGGTTGTGGGATGATTTTTAGTGCTGTTGTAGATCAGTTGCTCAGCTGCTATTCATGTTATTTGTAATTTATTTCTTGTTTTTAATTAGTTAGTTGCCCAGAGTCATGTACTTGAGGAAGAAATCAATATGGATGAAATACGTAAATTTACCAGTGGTTTATCAAATATTCACAACTAATAGTCTGATCTGGGACAAGCATATCAACTTCTCAGATATTTTTTCAGGACTAAAGGCCTATATTTACTTTAAATGTTATTTTTTTTACTACATTATTACAACTAGAAAATGAAAAAGGAAAGCAAGCTTAACAGTATTAGAAATTCTTCTGGAAGACATTTCAATAAACTAGAGACATTGTTACATTGTGAAATCTTTGCAAAAGGTACTGGGAATCAATAATATAAGTAAAAAATGAGGAACCCTTTGCTTCTAGATTCAAAATAACACTATGCTAACAAGACAGAACTGAAAACATACTTGTTGGTAAACAAGCTTCTTTTTATGCTTCTTACTTTATTTTTGTGTAATAGAGCTGTTTTGTTCCTATTGTTATGCTTTACATAACATAAAGTTTGATTTCATGCTAACAACATATTGTTTTTCTGAATTGCCCCACACTAGTTTTCAAGCATTTTCTAAAAGTCTTTCAAATGACTTTTTGTTTGTCTTCCATATGAATATTTTTTGTTCAAAGAAATTAGTCTTTGTTCCTTCTTCTTTCAAGATGATTAAAAAAGCCCCATTAGTACAATGTTCTTGCATCTGGTTGAAACAGTGTCTTTCCCAAAACCTTTGAAAGAGATTCAAAGAGTTAAAAAAAGGAATGAATAGTTTTGAGACATTTTTATGGCCATGTGTGTGAAAAAGTCACATTTGGAAAGTGCCTAACTTTCCCTGCATCAGGAACATTTTGTATAAACCTAAGATATACAAGTCCATAGTATATAAGATTCTTAAGTTGTTTTTCTGTTCTGCTTTTCATTTATGCCGAATAAAAAAAAACCACAACATAGTTATTAGATTTTATCACAACTATTTTTCAAGGACTACAGCAGCAACATTCTTAGAACTTGGCCAATCACCAACTGAAAAGGATATTTATTTAGAGAATACTATGCCAGTAAAATAACATTAACCTCACCAAATTTCAACTTCAAGAGTATTATAAATCAGACCTGCTGAACCTAAGATCTGCAGCATTTTTGCTGGGGCCCTGTTCAATCTCTTTGCGATCCCACTAGAACACTATTTGTTCATGGTCCTTCCCTACATCTTTACAGAAACATCTTGAGGTTTACCCAGCCACTCAAATATACAATGTGAATGGGAGAAGGCTCAGATTGCTATGTTATGTTTTTTCTAAACTGAGACATGTGCAATGGAGTTGGTACCAGTTTTCCAACCTGTTTCACATTCTAATTATCACTCCATAAATTAAATATATAAGTTAGTTACAGAAACAGAAATTGAAAAGAAACAGAACAGCAGTGGGGAAAGAGACAGGAAAAACAATGGAGGCTCAGAGAGATATGTGGGTAGCAAGCAATGAGAGAGAGAGGAGGAGGAAAGGGGAAGATACAACCACCTAATTTAAACAATAGATGACACAATAAACCAATGTTTGGACAGATCAGATTGTTGGTAGAATTTAGAAGGTTGTGGGGGGGGGGGAGNNNGTTNGGGGGGGGGGGGGAAGGAAGAAGTGATAAAGTAGTTGATAACAAAAAGAAAAAAAGGGAAAGGAAAGGTATAAAATGAAGACTGGGAAAGAATGTACCAAAGATGCCAAGAAAAAATAGAATAAATTGGAAAGGAAACATTTCAGCTAAAATTATAACAAACAACAAATTACTGAAATTATAACAAATGCAAAAATTAATATAGTGAGGCTGACATTTTGAATTGGTAAAAATTTAAAAACGACTCCGTAATGTGCATTGCTTACCTCAGTTATATGGAACTTTCAAGGGCTTGAGAGATATAATCATCTTTAATCTGAATTTACAATGAAGCTATGTTTTGTGTATAAACATACAAACATGTGTCTTGTTTAGATACTACTCAAGACTGAACTTTTAGACATAAATATTCACATATGAGAAATGATTGTAGTTGATATATTTATATATCTACACTAGCCATTAGAATTTATCTGCAATTACATCAGAAGTGGTCCATGAAACTGGTAAATTTATTAAAATGCACAGTATCTGAGTTACCTAATAAAGTATGCAATTTGTACATGTATATCATTTAAGATTAAATCAATTCATCTTTATTGAAAGATGCCATATTACAACTTGATAATATAATTACAGGAAGGAATTTTAACCATCTTTGATTCCTCAAAGTATCTATTCATTGGATCCAAAGCAATATCTCCAATGACAGCCAAATGGGGAAACCTTGCCATATACTTAACAACTGCTAAGGCAGCCATAATTTTCTCTGAAACTTGACATGAGCTACAAAAAATAGAGCTATATATAAAATTCAGAGGAACACTTCCGTTCATCCTTACTTTGGCTTTATAATAAATTTATTTTATATTTTAAATTTATTGAAAATTTCCACTAGCGAGCAGAATTTTAATAAATATTCTAATGTACATAATAGTCTTTCCCAACCTGATGCCTTCAAATATGATGCAAATTTAACATCTAAAAAGCCTGCCATTCTGGCTGTAACTTCTGGGAACTGCAGTCTCAATACATGTGAAAAATGCCAGGTTGAAGCCGATAGCTGTAAAACATCAGTGTGAACACTATATTGATAGACATGAATACTGACTAGAAGTATGCTATTACTAACTAAAGCCATTAACATATTTGTTAATTTAGCTTTTCATTGACCTTGTCCCAGAATACCAGTTTTCTCAGACCTATTCCACTAAATCAAAATTATTGGGTAACACATTTAATTATATTGTAAGCTGCCCGGAGTCCCTGCAAACTGAAAAATGGATGGCATATAAATTTAATAATTAATAATTATTATAATTATTAATTATAATAGATTAACAGTTACTTTCATATATTTAATTGAAGCACATAATTATTACAGTTGTTTTTACAGGATACATGAACATATTGCTCCCCACCCTTGCCCCTGGATCATGAATTAATGTGTTCAACTCAACTTTAACACACAAGCAATTATTTTAATGAAGTAAATTTACTTTCTATGCCTTTTAATTTTTCCTTGCATCACTGTGTTTGCAGATTCCCTGCAATAAACTCAATTGCTATGGCACTGAAGAAATATGAAGCTTTTAAGATTTAAATCAATCAGAATAAATTCAATTTTCCCTAAGGCAAAATATTCATGGAATGTTTTGAGGTGCATATTCAGATATGTTACCAAAATCTTGTTCCAGAATTAATGGAAAATCTATGTTCGTAACAAACATCATCTGAACAACCTATTTTTTTAATCTCAGAATTCCAAGAGTAACTCTTAAGAATAAGTAATGACAATTGCTTTATGCTACGCTTATAGAAATATTGGATTCCCCCCCTTTTTTTATATATATAGGATGAATGCTGTAAAATGCCTCTAGGAGTCACTATTGAAAGTGATGATAAAAAATAGCTGTAGATATTTAGTTAACACAGATAAATGTAGATTGTTATTATTTCAATTTCAAACACAAATATTCAGAAACATGTACTGTAGCACTGAAATGAAATTAACTATGAAATACTGAGATAAGTCCAACTCATATTCAGTCTTCACATGCACCACCATCACTACTTCGCCTATTGTTGGCCTTCCCCATATTGCTGCTCCAAAGTAACTTCCCCCTGGCCTCTGAGTTGCATTTGTTGTCATCCACAACAAATTTTTGGAAATTTTCCTTTGGTAACTGATAGAATTGTAGTTTGTTCTTAGCCCTTCAAATGGCTGGGAATAGGACCACAATACTTTTTATTCTGTATTCTGAGTAGGAGTAGATATAGAATAATATTCTGCAGGAGTATGTTACTAGGAAATGCCAATCATTTATCTAACCATCAGTCATCTGGCATGCAGAGATGGCATGAGAAGAATCTCTAGATAAAGCATCTTTCTAAAAAACAGAAAGGGCTGAATATTGTTAAATGAGAATTCTGCATCCTAAGGATATCCCACTAAGAAAATAGATTGCTATTATTCAAAATATTTATAATTTGTCTCCATCAAGGAAGGCACTTCAAATAAATAAAAAAGGTAGCTAACAACATTAACACCAACATCCCCAAGGAAACATTACCTTGAATTTTATCCTGGGGTTTTAAAATATAGTTATGTTTACTAAAAAGAGCTTATTTCATTATTATGTCATACTTTTATAGTTATCAAGACAAATCAGAAGAATAGACACCTGATTTCATTTTCCAGAGTACACTAAACAAATGACCATACTTAAATCACACAATTATTTTCAGCCCACAGTGTTACAATAAATTTAAAAGGATGAATGAGCTTAAAAAAAAAACAATCTTGGAAGATGCAAAATTAGCAAAACAACTACATGTCTGGTGTTAACATATGAAACTATGATTTCCCATTGATAACATACTGTATGAAGGTTATATAAAGGAAGTTTACCAAACTATATTAATGGCCCATAAATTATTATACGGTCAATATCTGCTCAAAATTGCCAATTATGTGTGATCCTGAAACAGACTACTTAACATTTATTCCATGTAGTATTTCCCACATCAGTTTCAGAGAAGAATGAGAATCATAAACATTTGAAAAGGCTCCATGTGTTTAAAAGGATGCTTGCAAACATTTGATTGCACTTGCTTTTTTTGTCTGGTCTCATAGATTGTAATGTCACAGTTCATTCCAGGATAATGTTTAACAAAAACAAACCTAGGCATAAATCAGCATTATCCAAATGGCCTCAGATGATTAACTCCATAACTTGTGGTAAAGAGTAGCCCTAGTGAAATTTAAATAGCTAAATCTGCTGCTGCTGTTGCTAATGTGAGTATGGTGGGATATTTGTCTACAATGAAGGAAGAAGATGTGAAAATTTTGTTGCATGAACTATAACAATATGAACCCCCCCCCCCAAAAAAAAAGATTAACACCATGTGAACTTCTACAAACAAATACCATTGGGGAAAACACTTTAACCTGGAATATTATATATACCTTGTGCTGCCTTTTGCATGTGCCGCTGGATTATCTCTTCTTTCAGATGATCTGTGCAAAAATCAGAATCCAAATTACTTAAAGAATTTTCAGAATCTCAGATTTCAATTTTTAAATAATAACTTTGCATACTTTTTGCAATATTCCCATTTACTCTCATACTTTGCATATTCCCTTACATTGACCCAACAGATTAGTAATAAAAATATTCCTCTCTTTACTTTGACATGCTAATATCTTTAGAAATATTGGTACATATTTTGAAAATAAATACTCCATGGCAACAGTGGTGTTCCTTAATCTCTCTCTCTCTCTCTCTCTCNCTCTCTCTCTCTCTCTCTCTCATCTTTCTCCATATAATTTTGAGTAAGAGATGTTTTTTTAAGTGTATAAGTATTTATATTTATTGCAAAGTATTTATATTTATTGCAAAGGAAATCAGTAGCTTCTGATGGATGGAGTGGGGAGAAAGGGAGAGGGTCACGGAGAGAGAAAGGAAAAGGGAGATAGAGACAGAGAGATACACACAAAAGTCTGCAAGTCAATCAACCTACAATCTCAGGAAATCATTGATAGCACTAATGGAAATTCAATACTACCCTCAAATAATAGCATATTCTTTTTATATAATTTTTTTATTCAAGATTTACAAATCGCATAAGAAATAAAGATAAATAAGAAAAAAGCAAAATGTGCAGAAAGAATAAAAAAATTGAAAGAAGTTTATGTTTTCTTTTGCAAGAAATATAACTACAATTACAAAATTATCTCTCACTCAAAATTACTACCATCTCTTACTCAAATTACTATGATTACAAAAAAGCTCACTTTTTTCTATTATCCATTTATTATTTTTTAGTCATCAAATCACAAATCATAAGTGGATTTTTTTCTGTTTCATGCAAAAGGTCTATACGGGTTTTCCAAGTAATCATAAATGTATTTCTTTTTTCTAATGAAAGAAGTTGATTTAACTGTTTTGGCAAATTCTATCATCTTCATCAACCATTCTTTTATTGTAAGTAGTGAGAATCTTTCCACTATATCTTTTCCATAATAGTCTTGCTGCAGTTTTCATAAATAAAAGCAAAGTTCCATTACCTTTTTTATAGTTACTTATCCATTACTAAATAATAGCATATTCCAAAGTCTATTATAATGTGTGTAGTATTTGCTCCTTTTAACCTGAAATGTTTAGGACTCAATCTGTTTCTACCAGTAAGCTATAATACATCCCCTCATTTGAGTGGTAGTCCCTTTTCCAGAATTTTGCCTGGCTGTGAATTTGCTAGCAATATATACTTAAGAAGCATATAATGTCTATGTGAAGAATCTTATCTTCTGGTTTTCTTTTGATCATTCAATAGTTCCTATACAAATTTTTCCTTATATCAGACATTTATAAGGAATAAACATTTGATAAACACCATCTAAAGTAGTTAATCTTTGAAGAAATTAATTTTATATTGATCACATCTTTTTTTAACAAATCTTTTTTTAATAAAAAAATTAAAAGAGCATTTCTTTAGGAATAGATAAAACTCAAACCCAAGCCAGTTTGCTTTCATAAAGAACAGCTTTCATACTTATATTCTACATTGAATTATAGCTGGAAGAGAAAAAGATATACCAATATAAGTGTTGAAATCATCTTGATAACTTCATTATAAACAATGTTTTTGTTAATACTAGAAGATCCATGCTAATTCCTAGCTTCCTGGGCAACATATATGGTAAATGTGAGAGTGCAAAGGATTCCAGAATAATTATGGCTATTCTCATGGAAAAAAATGTGTTGGCTAAAATATATGTCTTTATTCTATGTGTTACATGAAGATGAATAATGTACACATGAGAACGAATTAATGAGAACTTTTTCATAAAGGAAAAAGAGGCAAAAAGTAGGCCAAAATGAGAAATGTTTAAAAGGTTTTTCCATAGGGAACCATGAAAGGGAGGAGCAAATGATAAAACATGATGTCATGATTCTCTTGCAAAACACATACGGGGGCAAATATGTGCACTTTATCATTTTGACATAATCTCATTTGCTATAGATATATAAGTGTACTTTCCTCCATAAAATATGGAATAGCCACTGTTACATGAAATTATGTCTGAAATAGAATCATTAATAACTGTACTATTTAGAAATAAACACAGATATTGCAAACATAGTTTTAAAGCATGGAAGGGTAAAAATAGTAATAAAACTTTAGAAAAGAAACAATATGTAATTTCCACATGTAATTTTGCAAGATGTCCAGCTGGAAATGGAAGACTGGAAACTATAACTGATTAGAATTATCTAGCATATATTTAAAAAATGTTGTATATGAGTATGTTTTAATATAGTTATCTAGGAAAATAAAATCTAAAATTAGTCCCAGATTCCAAATGCAATGCTTTATAATGGAGACCTAAAATATCAAAGGTGAATACCAGAGATCTGCTACAAATTTATGAATAACTTTGATTTCATTATGAATTAAACAAGGTAATTGATTACAAATATGCAGTGAGATTAGGTAGAAAACTATTACTAACAATATCTGGCAATCATCTTGATTCAAATTTGCCCGCCACAATAATACTGATGTCTGAAAATAGATTCTATTCTGATTAGCTCTACTAACACATTTGCTGACAGAAGTACAGCATTTAGTATTGCAGTTGGGCTTTTCTATGATGCAATTTTTAATGACTTTATAAAACTTTTTATATGATTATATATTCCCTGAATGGAATGGAGAAATGGAGCATGGAAATTTAACAGGGTTTAATTTTGTATAACAATTTCAATTTGTGCCACTTCAAATATGTCAAATTCTACCACTTGCTGGCAATATATTTTATAAAGAGGTGTACAAAACATTTCAAGGTTCTCTAAAACAGCCAGTTCCAACCACGGAACTGAATGTTTCAATATCAATGGAAGTAATTTGATGACAGAAGAGCTTTTTCTAACCTTACCTTTTCAAAAGTACACTGACCTGAAAATGAGCCATTTTGACCTTAATTTGGTGGTTGGAATGCTTTTGTTTTTGAGGTCAGAACATAACTGATAAAGTTAGAACAAACTGTTCTAATGTTGAAACAGTTTTAGTGACATTGGACTGGAATGTTTCAAAAACAAGGTGTTTCAAACTTGAACGTTTGAAAGTTTTGAACATCTTGTAAAGCTCAATGAATGTTAATACAAACCTCCTTCATTAAAATTATCAGATATGTTCAGAAATTTTAGTGTTAGAACTGAGAAGTATTGGTGGAAATGTATCGTCCACTTCATAGAATTCATAGCATCATAGAATCACAAGGGATCTAAGAAGTGAAGTCCAACAACAGCAAATTCACTACACCATACCCAATAGCTGAGTATCCAGCCTCTGTTTGAAAACCTCCAGTAAACGGGAAGAAGTGGTTCCTTGCAGTCACCTATTCCATTGATTGTCTGTTTTTACTGTCAAGAAGTTCTTCCAAATTATCTAATCTATATAAACATCCTTGATGTTCCATCCCATTAGTTCTAGTCTTACCCTCTGGAGCAAATGAGAATAAGTCCAAACCCCCTAAAATATGATAGCCCTTCAGATATTTAAACAACCCTATCAACCTTCTCTTCCACAAGCTATATATACCTAGTTTTTTAACAGTTTCTCATACAATTTGTTATTACAGTGTACTCTTCTACAGAATATCTTCAAGAGGCTCACTGACCTTGAAGGAGTGTTAGATGGGAGTAGTAGCAAGAATTCCTGTCACCACCAAGTTTTAATGTAACAGATGTTCAAACCTCCTTAGGTAAACTTTATTGCAATTAAGTATTTGAAAAAGGTACAAAACAGTGAAGGTAGTGGAAAGAGCATGATGATAATAGCAGCTTCCTTTAGAAAAATTATTTATAAATGACTGAGTATGCCCTCTTCTATACCCTTAATATTGTATAGAATTATATAAATAAAGCAGATGTTTAATAGCAAACATTAAAAAAACCCATATACTCTGATTCATATTCCTTGTTTTAGTTCTAGCTCAATTAAGAACAAAGAGCCAGTTAAATTAATGTTTCATCTACATTTAGGACTTTGAAATGTTTAGAAAACAGTTGATTTGAGAACATTTTTAAAACATGTAATAAATATGGCTCTTAAAAAACAGTCTGCTTATATTGGCTCTCCAGTAATTGAAGATTTAATTAACTGGTACATTGCATCCAAAAGCCATATTGATGCAATTAGAGCCCAGCTGAAGATTTGCAAAACAATTGCAAGCTTTTGTGTCTCTAATAATCAGGCAAAACAGTTAAAATCCAAAGGAAAAGGGAATATTGGGAGATGAAAGCTTAAGTAAAAGGTGGTGAAACCTGGCCTGGTAATGATAGGTATGAAAGGGATTTGGGTATCCTTGTCAACCATAAGTAAGCTTGAGTTAGCAGAGTTAGTCAGCTGCTGAAAAAAAGGCTATCTAGGATGCATTAACAGGAGTACCAAGTCAGATTATGGGAAGTAATTATTCCACTTTCCTCTACCGGACCACATTTCTCTGAAATAGGGTACCACAGTTCAAAAAGTGCCAAATTGTATAGCAAGTTAGAGGAATGTTAAGGCAGCTGTGAAGTATCTAGAAACCAAGCATTGCGAGGAATGGTTAAAGGCTGCCAGGTGAAAGAAGTAAGTTCTTCCCTGGAGATCTTCAAATAGAAATTGGATACATTTATTAGAGCCCTTCAAGTGAGAGCAGGAACTATTGAAAGAATAGGGGAACCTTTTCTTTGTCCTACATTAATATGTCTATTGTAAGTTTCCTCTTGGATATATCATTGTTTGAATCTTCCCAGTTCATTTACATTGCATTTTAAAGGTCATGTTAATTTCTGCAGAGAAAGATTTTCATTATAATTGTTTTGCAATATGTAACATCTCCTCAATCTTCACTGGACAATATTTGCTCTGTAACAAGATTACTATGATTGTAACTACATGTAATTTACTCTTTCTTCAGGATTTGTGCACAGAAAAGAGTTGAATTGTTAATGTCTGCATCTCAATATCTGCTGTCTGCTTGAAAGTGTAAGATTTTTTAAAAAAATATTTAACACATTTAAACCTATGCTGTGGTAAACCCATTTATTTCAGTTATGGTTGCAAAAAAAGTTGTATATAGGTCAGTTAGATTAATGGGCTATTTAAATATGATGTTCAACCACTAGGTCATTATAAAGGTTACACCTCTGGCCAACTGCATGCCTCAAAAATGCAATCAACTCTTTTACCCAACCACAGATGCTAACCATTATATTTTTCCCGAGTGCAACATTTTCTGTTATATAGCTGCTAGAGTATAACGGAAATGAACACAATAATCTGTAGAATATTAGCAGGCATAAGGACATACATGAATTTAGAATAGGTATTATTATGATACAAATATGGAGAGATTTCTTAATTAGCCATAGTGGCGCAGTGGTTAGAGTGCAGTACTGCAGGCTACTTCAAATCTCACCAGGCTCAAGGTTGAC